>BTSY01000295.1:0-21075 GCA_036245785.1 Pristionchus fissidentatus
ATTGCATAAATATAAACAGAATTAAGAAAATGAATAAAAAAATACGAAAATTCAATAACTTCTTTCGTACTATACTACCGTTACTCGTGGTGCGTCTCTGGTGCGCAAAGTGCGCGTACAGTTTTCTTGCACTTACGATCAGTCGAATTTATTGCGTGTTCTTATTATTTTTTTGTTATTTAAATATTTTAATCGTATTTCTTTATTATTGTTTCTTAATTAGGCACCAATCAGTGCCTGAAACCTGCGCCTTTTTATTTCTTCGCTAGAGCCGTATGAACAGTCGTTGAACAAAGTGCATGTTCGTCGCTTTTGTTTCGCATAACTTTTTTGTCTGTGCTGTATTTCCTCTGCCTGTAAAAACGTTTTCGTGCGGTACTTATCAATGATAGGTCAACCAGCGTTTCCATTTCTTCTCTGATCCCTCTCAATTAATCTTTGAACAATCCGTTACTTTTGTATTCCTGCCCATTTTTTTTTGCAATGTTCGTACCTTTTTCCAGCCCAAGCTAGCTGTCTGTTTCATTGATGCGCTTTGAGCGCGATGTTTGAACCCCACGGACCTCCGTACATGTGACTACTCGCGAAAGGGGCTAACGGGAGAGGGAGGGTCTCTCCACTCAAAGAGTGCGCAGGGAAACGTTGCTAGCAGGATGGAGAGAGAGAGAGAGAGAGAGAGAGAGTGGCCATCAAACAGAGGGAGGGCGGAAGAGAGCGAGTGCACCCAGAGTGGACTAGGCCAGCCGGCCAGCACACGAGACTACGTGCACTTCTTACTACGTTTCGCTATCCTTTCATCCTCGCGTTTTCTTGATCGCTACTCGCGAATTTATTGATTTTAAAATTCGGGTAATTAATGGGATTTGCTCTCTCCATTTCACACACTCTCTCACCAATAGGACCGGCGTAGGGAAACTTTGTTAAATGAAGAGATGTAATCTATTATTTTCCCGAATTTCAAACTCTACGAATTTGTTTCACTGATTTCCTTATCTGAGCGCGAATTGTGATCTTCGATCAGCTATCGGCTTTTCACGCCCGCTCGTAAGACGCAATGCCTATAGACCCCGTCGAAGCTGAAACTTACAGACGGTGACGCGACGCGTTTAGTCATCGCAGATCTCGCGCACCACATTTATTCCCCGGTTTAACCGCCAAAAATTGCTCGTTAGTAGTGAGAGACCGTGTGGAATCAAGAGAGGCTCTTTCAATTTCACGCAGTCCCTCGCTCTTGATTGCCTGAGCAATTTGTATGTGTTTGGAATCATGTTGCGAGGCTGAAATGCACAGACGGTGACGTGGCATGGTTAGTCATCTGAAATCACACGTACCCGCCAGACGAAAATGTATATAAATCATTATTTCATCTCTATTTTATTTTCCATTTCCATTTTTTGAGTAACGGTCTGACTCTCTCAATTATGCATGCTTGCGCTGTCTGATCGATGAGAGAGCATGCAGAATGAGGAGAGTCTGATCATTGCTCCATTTTTTCCCCGCTTCTCGTGTCTCGCATACGGAAGTGAAATTCTGGGAAATATATGCATATATTTTCCGCAATTTCGCTCCCTTAATCACGTCTATTCGCTCCGTTCCTTCCGTTTTCTACTTGAGCGCCGCGTGACAGGTGGTATTAATAGCTAATTGCTATCCCATAAATATGTGGGATGTATAAATATGTGGACGTAGGAAAGCATGAAATTTGCACGTTTGCGCTGTGTGTTTTTTCCCTCCCCCTCACTGTATATATACATTTTTTTTCTCCATTCGCGATCTGATAGCAGTATTGGCAGTGATTGGCTAGGCATTTCGTAGTTGCGAATTGCCCACATTGTTTTTTTCCACATTGGTAGATTCAGAATTTTTGTTAGAAATACACTGTAGACTTTTCTTTATATCCACTGTCTTCCACTTAAATACGAGCAGTGACTTTCTCAGGACTTGGAGCGTCGATAAGGAGATACCTTTACCGCTGGCTAGTTCAGCTGTAAGAGTGTAGTGTGACAGCGCGGCGGAAAGTGACTGTTTTCGCCCGTCCCGTTGCCATTAGCATTGACGCGTCTCGCCCTTTTTGCGAGAGAGAGGGGGGGGGGTACGGCCACTCTACTAGACTTCCCCGCAGGATGCCACTTTACGATAGCGAGATTCCCAGGCGCGAGTGAACTTTGGTGCGGCATCGGAGTATACGATTCCCCGATTCTGAATTTCGCTGGGCTATCTGCGTAGGTCAAATAGGTGTTCCCCAGCATGGAGAATCACTTCTGTACGCCGTCTGAACCATTAATGCAGTCGGAGATGTTTGGATGTTGACGTATTCCGACCCGTGTTTTGGGCAAACTTATGCGAAGTTTGCTAATATGCACGTTGGTGCGCAGGTATCGGTATTTTGTGCATGAAGTACCTGCGGATGCACCATTTTGTGTACCCGTGCGTGTTAACTTGTGTCCTGTCTTGAAGCAGGCATCACACTCATACCTGTGCGAGATGTCCATCTGACAAAAACTTACTCCACAAAAACTTACTCTACGTGTCCCCGGCTCAGTTTTTGTGAATATTTCTACGTGTCCCCCGCGATTTAAGAGGGGTTACAGGGAATATTCAAGGTGAAAAAGTACGGGTACGGGGTGAAAAAGTAAAGAAAAGGTAACCGCATTTACTGAGGAAAATTTTTAAAAAAATCTACGGGTCTCCTGGCTAATTATGACAGTCCACTGAATCGGCGCCTAGGTATGATCACACTATCACTTGTTAGATTGTAGCCAGCGCATGAGCTAGTGGTAATATTTTGCTGTATTCGCTCCGCCGCAGATGCCGTATTTTGACAACAACAGACTGACTGAGCACAAATCGCCGGCGCCACTGCTGGAAATATGCATGGAATCCGGCTTGATTGTGGCGCGATTTCGCATTCAGCACGTCTATGCGTCCGCTACTGGAATGTGTTTTGTCTGCCTATTCTTTCTCTAGGGAACGAGTGCGTCTTGCGCGCCTAGAGTGTAGTCTGAGGACGAATGATGCACGCGCGCGAAGTCATCCATTGGCTAGGGTGTAGCCGGCAACAGAACCCTTCCGTCTTTTTTCCTGATAGCCCACCCGATTTCGGCTCAAGTCATCACGATTTTGGATCGAGCTCTACCAATTTTTGCTCTAATTCATAAGGTTGTGTCTACGACCCTCCCGCTTGTGACCTTCCAGCAACAATCCCTGCCCATTTATCCGCTTAATTTTGGCGCGCGATTTCGCATTCAGCACGTCTATGCCAATGCTGTGATTTTCTGCCTCGATTCGAATAACGCCGTACGCTTTTCTTGCCTAATTTGGACAAGCGAACCAGGATTGTGGCACGTGCCCTTTTGAGCTGCGCGCACGCTTGCACTCGAAAAGAGACGCAGCCGAGTGCGCGCTTTCCGGTTGCTGAGAGGAGTCTCTCTCTCTCTCTCTCTCTCTCTCTCAATGTTTCTAGCACTTCCCTGTCATCGAAACAGTAGCTGGCGATTGAAAAAAATGGTCGAGGTTGTCTCTTACAAGCAAAATGTTGCTAGCGGTTCGCTCTCATGTTTTCGTGGGTCCCCTGAAACCCTGAAAGTGTAACTTTAAAAAAATCTCTGCAATAAAAAAAAATGAAAATGTTGGAAATTAAATGTTTTCCATTTTCCACTTATGACATTTACGCTGTTTTTCAGTTTCCTCCTCCATTTCTACGATCTCCTCTGGTATGTTTTTGTCTCCTACCACTATATATATATATTTATGCGAATTCTATCACTATTCCCCTCCATCTCTCGGAGAAGCAACAATTTTTTTTGATTTTTCCTCCCAGTGGCGGGTAATATATATATTTATATAATTATGCGTTTTCAAGGAAACACGGTTACAAATAGAAAGAGAAAGGCCGATCTGGAGATAAATAATAAAAGTAGGAATAGCAGTGGGAGAAAAATGCAAGAGCCACTAGCCACCCACGCTTTCTCCTCGTATGTCTGTATGCAGTAATCTTTGAATGGCTACTTTCTATTATTTTTCCCGCCGCCGCCACCGCTTTTTCATATCTGATTACGGTAACGAAAAAAATCCCATGGTGCAGACCCAGGAGACCACTGTTCGAGATCGAGAGAGAAGCGAGGTGGGAGATATCCCGCGCTGATCGATTGCGGCACGGTGCGGATTTCGTGACTATAATTAGCGTGCGCCGGGTTACGGTAGCACCGGGAGGCCTGGGTGGCACCGTGTTATAAGGCGAGATGCATCCTGCGCTCCTGCGCTGCGTAATCATTGAATACGTGTTTTCAGCGCATCGTGCGCGCAGGATTCGTGTAGGGCTCGCACGCGACGAACCCTGCCACAACGCGGCGCGCAAGCTGCGCATCTGTTTGAACGTGCCGAACGGAATGGTGCGCAACGTGGTGAAACCGGCGCGCATGCTGCGCTGACAAATGAGAGGATTACTGTACACTCGTGAACTGCCTGCCTGTCATCTCCTAGACTGCGTGCACTCTGCGTATCCACTGCGCTTCTCTCTTCTCACGCGCACTCTTCGGTCTCTGTTCTCCATACAGTCCAGTGTCCACGAGCAAAACAAGAGAGAGGGAGAGAGAGGGAGAGAGAGAGAGAGAGAGAGAGAGAGAGCTAGCCTAGAGAGTGAATTGTATTGAACAGGCCTGCCGTACGTGCTGTTTTCTGGAGTGGCGGGAGGGAAATAGAGAGAGAGAGAGAGAGAGAGAGAGAGAGAGAGAGACGGACTGCGTATTTTGTTCTCACGCTCTCTCTGGATTTCCTATTTTGCTATTTTGCCCGTCGCCGACTTCTTCGTTCATTCAGCTCTCTGTAAGTCTCGCGCATTTTTCCGTGAACCTCCAGAAAGGGGCAGGGGCGAGAGAGTGCGGGGAAAGAGAGAGAGAGAGAGAGAGAGAGAGAGAGAGAGAGAGTCGCTGCCACTGCCGCCTCCAGAGGTCAAAAAGTAAAGTAGCTTGGAAACCTGGATGGGCAGGTTTTCGAATTTTTGATGACCTATCGGGCAGGTTTCTACATTTCGTGGCTGTTTTCGGAGTCTCTGTCGGGCAGGTTTTGATTTTAGGGGTCTATTTGATCAGGCATTAGTTTTCGCGTTTTATTGAATTCTACCAACTTTTTTACCTATGGCCGCCTCTCAGCGCTTTCTGGGGGCCTGGAGCAGATACGAAATGGGCTTCTCGCAGATATTTTGTGCAGAAATTTTTTTACCGATGTTTATGTTATCCAATTTTCGAAGAATTTTTTCCCGTAAAATTACTGTCTGCCGAGATGGTCCTGACGACGCTCAAATTTTCTCATCTTCACTTGCGACGACCTATTAGATTTGTGGTTTCATGCGCTGGAACTTATACTTGGTCGAAATATTTTTATCAGAAATTTCATCGTTGTTGGACTTTGCTCTGTCTACGTGTTCCTTCCTCGTTCTAGATTATTTTGGCGCTCTGACTCGCTCTCTCTCTCTCTCTCTTTCTCTCTCTCTCTCTATCTCTCTCTCTCTCACTCTAATACCATTGTTTTGTCGATCCGCACACACGCTGCTGTAGAGAAAATCGCGTTCTGTCCGCCTGTTTCCCTCGCCACCTGTGTGCTTTATTGATCCAAGTGTGTATTTTCGAAATTAATTAATTATTGATTTTTTAACAATCGATTTATATTGGAATAATGGGCGTTGCTGTAGAGAATTGCGTTAGATTTTTCACCCCGCGTGTGTATTTATCGATTCAACTGTGTAATTTCGGAATTAATTAATTATTGCTTTTAATTATCGATTTTATTTTAAGCAAAATGGACGCGCCGCCGTTGGCGACGGCGCTCGTGTGCAACTACTGCAGCGCGCCCGGAGCTCTCAAGTGAGGGGGGGAATAGACATACATTTTATAACACACACAATGTGTGTGAAACCGTAACCATAAACAAGATTACTGAAAACGTTTGAATATAGTCTATTTCGGGTTTTTTTCCGGTATCGGACATACCATATATGGAAGTCTCTTTTTTCCCTGACTCTCCTCACCTTTCCAGCTGTTATAGCGGTCTCTAGCTCAAAAATGCTGTAATACGATTACCGAATTTGTGTATCTACTACGGAGTACGTGTATCGCAAAAGACATCACTGTTTCCATAGATGGGCGAAGGTTGTTGCTAGTAGGCCAAAAGCGGGAGGGTCAGTGACAAAACCTGGTGATATTGATCAAAAAGCGGAAGGGTCTGATCCAAAATCGTAACGGCATGAACCGAAATCGGGGGATTTTTCGGCAAAAAGCGGGAGGGTCCTGTTGCTGCTGGCTACACCCTGGTCCATGCATGACTGTTTCGCTCCGCTAACTCCGCCTTATAAACATAGATGGGCATCAAAAATCCAACTTTTTCGCACGCGGTCGTCCGATCGCAATTTGGCCCTGCAGGCGGTCGTCATATGACCCCCAAAGACCCCTTTTTCAGGTGTTTACCAGAGAAAAAAGTGATTTTTTTTTCGGATCTTGGTTGCAGGCGTTTGTCAAGGTACCCTGCGCCCACCTATGCTTATAAATATGAGCGAATATAGATGGTGAACATATGTATAGAGTAGCATACAAAACATGATCTTTTGCCAAGAAATTCTTGATCGATTTTTACCGAAAGAGAGCAGAAAAATGATAGATAAAAGAAGGGTTGGAAAAAGTATTATTAGCTAATTTTAGTAATTCTGGAAGAATATACCTTTTGAGAATGCATCTAGGTTGAAATTAAGTTTCCGGGGGCAGAAACTTGACGCCGATTGCTTATACGTCATCTCATTAGCGATGCCCTTTCAATGGGGCTGAAAAAGTGGTCTCGAGCATCGAATGCACCTACTACGGTATAATTGCGCATCTAGCCACCAATTTCGTAGCAATACCGTGGTCAGTAATGCCAATTCGCGCGTTTCGGTAGTGACCATCCTCTGTGCATTTCTCGCGTAGGGAGTCGGGATTTTTTTGTTTGAAATTGTGCCCTTTATTAGTCGATCATTCTTTGCAGTCGATTCCCGTTTGCGAGAAGAGAAAATGGAGAATGTGTCCTTGTGGCGCCTTGGAAAGACCGGGAAAATATTTGTCCAAAATGTCCGTCCATGCGCGATTTTGTTTTTGAAGAAGGAAAGTGCGCGGAGTAGAACCGCGTGTTTTCGTGATATTCGCGCACAAAATGTCACTAGGATCAGGAAACCAAGAGAACACGTTCACTTTCCTGTTGCTAGGGAACCGCAAAAGTAGGCCTCAGTCCCGGTAAAATTCACTATCAGAGGTTTTAAGAGACCACTCAGAGGATCTAAGAACGATTTCCAATTTGTTCTCAGTGTGGCAGATGGCGCGTTCTTGACGGACTTGTGCACGTGACCCTCCGCAATAATTAATTAATATTTCTATATTTAATTGATTGATTGCAGCGCGTGCGCCAATTGCTTCATGGCTGCGTACTGCTGCGCGGACCACCAGGTACGGTATATTTATAAGGTTACGGTATTTATAGGGTAGTTCCTCATTTGCTGTTTCTTCCAAGTGTGTGTACGTCTCATTCGCGTTTGCCCGTTTGCGCTGCGCCTATGTATATTTTCCTTCCTGGTCGCAAATTTCTCCACTTTTCTCTCTCTCTCTCTCTCTTCCTGCCTATACTTCCTTGTGCTGCTTACTTGTAGGGCTGTTGACGCGTCGTTGCTAGCACTCGCACACGCACACTAATGCTGCGCAAATTTCATGGGGTGCAAGGTGCACATCACTTTTATGCACCCTTTCATAACTTTCAGAATAAAGAGAGATTAGCACGTCCCTAAACTTTACCGCAAAGCATGAGTTTGATAAAGATTGATTTATTGATCAACTGTTTCGACCCAAGGGCATCAGTCCGCATTTGCATGCTGCTACAGACGTACTTGCTCTCTCGGAACTTCCTGCTCTTACTTATGCTGCGCTAATTTCATGGGGTGCACATCAGTTTTATGCACCCTTTCATAACATTTTTCCTAGTGAAGCTACGACTTCCAAACTTGATACAGGGATTGCAAGCCACGTTTGGAACATTTTCCTGTTAATTGGGCCCTGCATCAAGTTTGGAAGTTGTAGCTTCACTAGGAAAAATGTTATGAAAGGGTGCATAAAACTGATGTGCACCCCATGAAATTAGCGCAGCATAAGTAAGAGCAGGAAGTTCCGAGAGAGCAAGTACGTCTGTAGCAGCATGCAAATGCGGACTGATGCCCTTGGGTCGAAACAGTTGATCAATAAATCAATCTTTATCAAACTCATGCTTTGCGGTAAAGTTTAGGGACGTGCTAATCTCTCTTTATTCTGAATTCCGTTGGCGCAATGGGTCTCTTGCAATTGTGTAATTGAGCTCGTCTCTAGAGTAGGCAGGACAATGCCACAACTGGGAGTAGTGGTTTTGGAAAATGTGGGCATGAGAATAACAAAATGCGGGTGTTGTTCACTTACATTTGTTGACCTATTGACGGAAAGTGTGAAAGACGTTGTCAATAGTAGGATTGATTGACGTCGACAATTGATCTATGTCATAGATTCTATGGAAAATACGTAATCGGCAGTGTACGGCAATCTATCAGTGCGCGGTTACCGAGAAAACAATGCTTGATTCTTGGAGTGCAGCGTTATCAGTGGCTGATCTGTGGCTTTGTCGTGCAGGGAAGGGGGTGTTTAGCGGTGAGTACGAAAGATGAGAGATGAACTGGGAAGATGATGGGTTTGCGAGCAGGTACGGTATTTTATGCACAGGGAAGGTGGTGGTTTTGTGGTTATGACTGCCTCCAGGTACGGCACTCTGATGGTATATATATAGCACAGGAGTGATGATGGTTTGCTATTTGGTACGGTACATATTACACAGGGTAGGCGGTGGTTTTGTTGTGCGGAGTGGGAGAGGCAGAGAGTGCTATCACTATCAGCAGGGGGGGGGGGGGGGGGGGGGGGGGGAGCGCGTTAGGATAAAGGGAGTAGTACAGCGCGATAAGAACAGTATGCAAGTGCGTGGGTTGGATGATGCTGATAAGTGTGGACACGATCACCCGGGGACACTGTACATGTGTTCACCACAATCTTGATGTGGACAATAAGCGGGGACTAGTGAAAAAAAATTAAAATTATGCGGGTTCTGTTTTTTAAAGAATTTTGTAAAGGAAAAAAGATGAATAGTTATAGACTTGTGGACTGCAAATTATGGTGCATTGGTTCACTCACTGGTCGCTGGTCGCCTGGCGCCCATCCCCCATCCCCCAGCCCGCACATGTTGATCACGGCTTGTAAGTTTAGAATGAATCACGTGAACGAGAGTTGTGGCGGGAATCGGCGGGCTGATTTGCATTAGTTTAGCGTTGAGCGGACGATTCAGAAATAAACACATGAAGGTTTGTTGTCGTCGTGAAATTTCCCGGAAATAGTGATATTATGGGTTTTCGTTTACTGTTTCGCATTAGTTTTGCTAGTTTATTCCACTTCCGCTTTCTGCGTAGCTTGCCAGTATGTTGTGACGCATTTGCCGTGCTGCAAGACTTCCATTCTGTAATGCGCGTCTGCTCCTGTGGAAATGGTGTTTCATCGTCTGCTCAAAATTTCTCATAGTGATTGGATGCCAATGATATTTTTCGCTCTCTTTTAAATATAAGGGTGTCCCAAAAGTTTTGCGACTTTTTCCAATAAAAACTTTTATCATCACATCTTCAACAGTTGACAAAGGTGATCAATCAATGTAGGCTCCCTTCTTAGTCACAACCTTCTGCCATCGATCGGGCAGGCTCATGATTCCATTTCTCCAGAATGACTTGGTCTTCGAATCGATCCAAGCCTGGAAGGCCGAGTCGAGATCGGTCCGATTAGCGAATTTCTTTCCGCGACAGAAGTTAGCAAGAGATTGGAAACAGTGATAGTCACAGGGGCTGATATCGGGTGAATACGGTGGATGAGGCAGCCATTCCATATTCAGTTCGTCCAACTTTTTCTGGGTCAATTTCGCATGATGAGGTCTCGCGTTATCCATAAGGATCAGGATTTTTCCATCGCTTAGAAGACCAGAAGGGACCCTGATGGCGACCTCTTCCAGTTGAGTAGTGAAGACGTCAGCGTTGATGGTGGTTCCATTGGAGAGGATCTCCCAGTAGACGGGTCCCAACACGGAGAAGAAGAAACTCAGTAGTTCCTTCTTTTCGTGCAATTCCTTCTTCGGGACTGGCTGGGGATTCTCTCCGATGCCCAACCATTCCAATTTCCGCTCAGGGTTATCGTATGTGATCCACTTCTTGTCCATAGCGATGATCTTGCTGACCCATCGAAAGTTGGGTCTACGGTGGAGCAATTCTCGGCACACATCGACACGCTTTTTGATCTGAGCAGGGGTGAGGGAGTGGGGAATGACATGGGGGAGCTTCGGCTTCCTCTCATCCCGGTGGAGGATTCGTTGTACCGTGGAATTGGGAGTATGAGTCTCTATCTCCAACTCACGCACACTCACTTTGGGTTTGGCCGCCACTGCACTGAGTACCAGGGGTTGATTCTTGCTGTGAGGGCGTCCAGAACGGGGTTCGTCTTCGATACTATGGTCGCCAGAATTGAAACGCTGGTACCATCTATAGCAGGTCGATAGAGTCGAGGCAGAATCTCCTTTCGAAAGCACCAGTTCTTGATGAGCTGCCTTCGCCGTCTTTCCCGCAAGAAAATTGTGAAGCAAAACTGTGCGATGATCGAAAGAAGTGTCCATCGGGAGAAACGTTGTAGAAACTAGGAGACTACAGCACTCGACTTGTGCTAAGGCTTGAATGATTACGAAATGGATTGGTTACCAAATGTATTTCGCAATCATCGATATCGATCGATTGCGCAATCGTCGCAAACTAAAATAGGCCCGAGTCGCAAAACTTTTGGGACACCCTTATATAATTCATTTGTCTCAGCCACACATAAATTTAGTGGGATTGGTTGCATGCGCACTAGCTTACTGTCTAATGAGCTAACGGAGCTAACTTTATTCTACTGTTGCTGCCCCAATTGATGCAGTGCGCTCACGAGAGCGAAGTCGTGGGGTGGTGTGTGCGAGAAGCCGTGACAAAGAGTGGGTTTAGCTGATTACGGTGGCACTACGTGCAGGCAGGCGGGAATCTTCCATGAAATGATTGGTTGTGTTTTGCACGGCATCGAGTTCGCACCATGCCAATAATCTCTCTTGTTGTCTGCCTCTCTCGTTTCGCGTACTCTCTCAATGTTTCCATCTTTCTCTAACTTGTTCTCGCCGTAACACCTTCGGATGCTGTGTTTAGATGCAGTTCCTTTGCTCCGGACAGAGATGCCTTAACCTTTTGCTCTCTGCCCACTGCATGGACTCTCCTCATTCTACATGATCTCTCTTCGATCAGAGAGCGCGAGAGAGCATGCAGAATTGAGAGGGCGAGACCATTAATCACTGCATGTGTTCGCTTTGTGGCTGCTTTGAGACAAGCTAATGTCAGGGAGCCAACTGATTTAAACGAATGCACCCCTCTGGAGACACGTACCCCCCGATTCTCCACCCCTGTCATTCTGGACGCACGCTATCATACTGTGTGCAGTGGGATCGTGTGTCACATCATTCCACAGGCCGGTCAACCTTACAGAAAGGCCTTTGGAGTGAGAGAGCGTGTGAAATCGAGAGGGACTCTCTCACTTTTGCACACTCTCTCGTTCTATCCCTGATCTGTAGGTTTGGAATCAAGTGGTGTGCATCTCGCTGTGCGAGCAAAGCAGCATTTTTTTTCTTTGACTCGTGGCTTACATTGCTGCTGCTCCACTGCCATATGCCACGCAAAAAAGGTCGAGTCGGCTATTTTAATATGAGCGAAATTTCGCTGATCTTTGCCAGACCTGCGAATGCGGGGTTTCAGTTTGTACATAATTGGCAGTGACTTGCGTCGATTCCGTTAAGCTAGACGGCCGCATTCAAAAAACATGTGTATTCAATTTGTCTGTATTTGGTTCACGTCCTCATCCAAATTGCATGCATGATGTTGTCATCATTGTATGTTGTGTGTCCAAGAATGGCGTTTGGACGATGGCGTCGGGCTGGCGGGGCATTCCTTATGGAAAGGGGTT
Source organism: Pristionchus fissidentatus (assembly GCA_036245785.1). Taxonomy (NCBI): domain Eukaryota; kingdom Metazoa; phylum Nematoda; class Chromadorea; order Rhabditida; family Neodiplogasteridae; genus Pristionchus; species Pristionchus fissidentatus. The sequence continues at coordinate 12,096 of BTSY01000295.1, forward strand.
GACGTTTTCGGCTGCTTGGAGAGTGAGAAGGGGGGGGGGGGTGGAGAGAGAGAGGGAGAGAGAAGGAAGGGCCAGACTAGAGACGAAGGGGATTGGAGCGAGAGGGGCAGATGGAATAGACACGAGGTGTGAATGTGCACCTTTCCACTTTCCCCCGCTCTCTCTCTCTCTCGGACGATCGAAATTCAGAGTCCCAGACTGGCTACAAAACACGGAGTTTGTGGTGTTGTTTAGTTTCTGGTGTTTTGAGTTTTGCTGTCCTTTTTCGAGGCAGCTGCAATAGGCAATGATGCGTGCAGTTTCGTAGTTTGAGTTTTGAGAGAGAGAGAGAGAGAGAGAGAGAGAGAAAGGGAGAAAGGGAGAAAAAAGAGGACCTTTCATTTATGTCCCGAGGGCAGTTTGTCTTCGGTTGAGAGAAGGCGGGTAAATGGCACGTAATCTCTCCTTTTATTGCTTTCTTTCTTGAGCGCAGCATGCTTTTCAGTAAGCGTGCGCGTCTGCTTACGCAGGGTGCGGGCATTCATTGGGTGCACGAGTCCGCGCGAGAAAGCCGGCGGCGCAATGTTGCGGGCACGGAATCGAATTAGGGGAGGGAGAGAAGCATTCGGAAAATGTACGCGCAATGTGACGTGACTTGGGAAATCTGAGATGTCAAATCTCACGTAGGAATATTGGCCGAAATCGTGCTAGAATGTTCTCGGGCTCTCCTCTTTTTGCCTCTGGATGTAGTTTGTGAGAAACTTGTGTCCTGAGTGCACTGAGTTCAGGGCAAAATGCCAAAACATAATTCGTGATGAGACTACCACCCATTTACTGGCGGTAGAGTCTGAAATTCGGTTAAATAATTGGATCATATCTCCAATAATTTCGCACACTCTCTTCAGCAGATGAGAGAGTATGGGTAATGAAGAGACCTTATTTTCAATTGCTTACTCGAATTTCGAAACTTTTCTGCAACAATTTGGCCAGACTCGCCTGAATTCCATGTGGTCATTGGCCGAAATCGTGCCAGAATGTAGCAGTCATGTGTCGGGGTCTCTCTCTCTCCCCCTCTTTCATCGCAGGATGTAGTTTCGCGGTGGTGAGAAGTGTGCTCTGGGTGCATTTGTAATAGCAGCACCCGGGGGGGGGGGGGGGGGGGAGAGATGTAAAGCACAAACCCTCAAACTACGGAACCCCCGCACATAGCTCGATAGGCGCGTCAACTACGACGTAGCCAATTAAGATGTCAATTAAGCATTTGCATTCCTAATTTCGAAAATTCAAACTTGATTTTGACATTTTCATTGCTAATTTTGCAAATTCAAAGCCGATTTTGGCAATTTTGTTTCCTTATTTTGAAAAGTCAACCTTGATTTTGGCATTTTCCTAGCCTAATTTTGAAAAGTCAATCTTGATTTTGGAATGCTCTTGCGTACCCTTTCGTGCTATGCTCCCGATTATATCGGGAAAATGTGTGCTCACACTAAAAATTTTTTGGCTGCAATCCAGAGCCGTGCGCATTTCTGTGAGTATTTTTTTGTTTCCCCCCTTTCTATTTCTGAATTTCACTTTGCGCACGTTGTGTTTGCGTCTCGAAATTGTGCGAAATGTCACGTAGTCTGCTCTCCCAATTACGCATGCACAAGTGGAGTTTCTGCGAACTAGTAGCGGGAATGAGAGAGAGAGAGAGAGAGAGAGAGAGAGCAGGGGGTGGGGGTTGCATGTAGATGAGGTTGGTGGGAAAGGAGCGGTGGGAGACAGAGATCCCTTCTTCCGGATCTCCTTCCCGGCTCCTCCTCTGGTTGAAGCTCTTTGATTTTCAATACACTTTTTTCCCTGCTGAACCTTTTTTGCGCCGTTGAGAATAGCTTCTTAATTACTGCGTTTTCTCTCAATATCAGATTCAGTCCGCTTCATTACTAAACAACTTTGAAATTATATTTTTAAAAATATATATATTGCTTTTTACCCCTACTGCTTCATGTCTTTTTTCTTTTAATTTATGCTTTGTACCGCTCTCCCCGTGATCTGCATACATTTTTTTTTGAAAAATTGATTTTACATTTTTTTCGATCCCTTTTTTTCCTTTTTTTTCAGCGTCTGGCGTAGATGTGTGGAGCGCGTGACTTTTCGAATTTCCCGACACATCAGTGATCTGTTTGAACGAATTTGTGCCCTTATCTCTCTCTCTCTCTCTCTCGCACTCCTCTGATGTGTCGAAAAGAGTCTGCCTCTCTCGGATTCGGCACGTCTGCAGGCAAACAAAGTTGGCGATCTTTTGAATAGTGCAGGAGGATGACTATCCGTCCGGGGATAGAGAGAGAGAGAGAGAGAGAATGTTTTTGCGGGTATACTATGCAATATACGCTCCGTAGTACTGTCTATAGTAATGTGTGTAATACAGCACAGTTGCTGTGTATTTTGTGTAGCATGTCTGGTATTCCCATACAAGTATCTATCACATTTCGCTCTTTTGGGATGGTACTGATTTTTGTCGAAGAAAATCACGTTTCACCCCTGATTGGCTGTGAATTGAAGAGAATGTGTAGGGCCAGAGAGTAGTATGGATTTGTTTGCTGCTGCTTGGTTGGTCGATCGGTCGGTTCTTGGGCCAAAGAGACAAAGAGAAGATATTTTTTCATAATTCGAAGGTCCCCCACATACAGCTTTGATAGTCTCCTAACTATATCTCGAACTATGCTAAACTAAACTAAACTATGCTAAGACATCTCTCTTCATTTCATTTCTCTCTCACCGGTCTGACGGACGCGGGATACTCACAAAGAAAAAACAAGAGTTTGAAACTCTAATTTTCGAGAGAGTGCACCAAAACGAGAGAAGCGCTCTCTCATTGTCGCACGATCTCTAATGCTGCGCAAAAATCATGAGTGCAATTCCACCAAGGTGCAAAAATCGCAGGGTGTGCAAAGAAAATTTTTGAATTCCCTCAATTATCGATTTTTGCTTATATCTCGGCTCCCGTTGAAGCTAGGGGCAGAAAACTTCCGATTTAGATTACTTAACAGATTTCGATCTTGAGAACGAAGTTTTGTGCCGCTAGGTTGAACCGAGATATAAGGGAAAAAATCGATAATTGCGGGAATTCAAATTTTTTTTCTTTGCACCCGCAATTTTTTTCTTGCACTTTGCACCCCCTGATTTTTGCGCAGCATGCCATTAGAGTTTTTTAAACTCTCCGTCTCGACATATCAAGATTAGTGTTTGTTTCTCTGAGAGTAGCACATCGTTCCGCAGGCCGGTCACCTTACAGAAAGGCCTTTGAAGTGAGAGAGCGTGCGAAATCGAGAGGGACTCTCGCACTTTTGCACGCTCTCTCGCTCTAACCCTGGTCTGTAGGTTTGGAATCATGTGATAGTGTTCAGAATGATCAAGACATTTCTTGCGAAGACATCCCTTGAATAGATTTCTGGTTGCAGAGGGGGCGGCTATTTCGGTGACATATGTGACCAATTCCCCGCCCCCTCTCCGATTGAAAGATCCCCGAGGAGCGTCCGATCGAATTCGGCACGTAACTGTGAAGAGCAAATGAAGGAGATACACAGAATTAATCAAAAGGAAGGAGAGAGTGAAGAAAAAAATCTGTTATTGTCGATTTTTGCCGATAGACGATGGTTTTTGAGAGATACAGCGAGTTTTTTTCGAAGGTTGTTGAGTTGCCGACCACCGAATTTTGCGCAATTTATTGTAGTGGTGTTACAATTGCGGACCGCTCCGATGCGGACATGCAATCGATACGAATATCTGTATACGGTAGCGCCTTAGATACAGTATCCCTGTGTGGAAATGTGGGGTTGGTTACTGTATCGACACGCGTTTATTTCGCGGAAACGTGCAATTTCGCTCATGTAATATGACTCCCAGAATGAAGTGCTGAACTCTACGATCGCATGATTCCACACGAACATAAAGGGGGCACGGCGAGAGAGCGTGCAAAAGTGAGAGATTTTAGTCCCTCTCAATTTTACACGCTCTCTCTCTCACTCTAAATCCCTTTCTGTAGGATTGAGCGGCCTGTGGGATCATGTGACATGACTCACGGAAGGAAGTGGTGAACTCTACGATCCATTCTCTCGCTCTGTTGATTTCTTCGCCTATTTTGGCGTGGATGTCTGCGTGCGTGATTCTCTAGTTTATCCCCTGCACGAAGCACTAATCCGCCGGGGGCTAATTCGAGCCGTATGTCTTCTACTTTTGCTATACTGCCTCTCTCTCTCTCTCTCTCTCTCTCTCTCTGTCTCTCTCTCTCTCCCCACTTCGCCAAAAGAGTTTGCGAACGTGAGACGCTGCAGGGTAACGTGCAGGCGGACCTCCAAAGTTAGAGGATTCGAGTGCGAGAGAGCGGGCGGAGCGAAGAGAGTGCAGACGGGTAGAGAAAGGAAGGAGAGAGTAGGCGAATTGAAGAGAGACAGTGTGGAACTGCTTCGGATAACGATGAATTAGAGAGGCTATGGAGGAGGAGAGAGTGTGCGGAACTGAGAGGCGACAGAGAGGTTAGAGATGGAGAGAGAGAGAGAGGGGGGGGGGGTCGAGCAACCATTGAGGATACGTGAATTGTGATAGGATGCGGGGAGGGAGGGGAGTCATAGTAGAGAGAGGAGAAGGAGGAAAGACCAAAGAGTGGATTGAATGATGACCAGACCCTCTGAGACTAGAGTAGTGACCAGAGGTAGAGAGAGAGAGAGGAGTACGGTAGTCATCACATAGAGGAATACGGTAGTCGACTAGTGCGGAGGCTACGGTAGTCGCCTGGAAGAGGAGACTACGGTAGCTGATCAGTCGCAGCAATGCCGCACCGGGGCTGGCACGAAGAGGGAAAGGAGCAAGAGCAAGGTGGGATACGGTAGCTGTTGAGGGATATTGATCGGCCCTGATTAGCAGCGGATTGCTGTTTTTTTGCAGATATGCGCGATCCTAGATGCTGGATACTGTAGATGGGGTCGGCTGTGAACTCGAATACGGTGGTTGAATTTTTTGCTAGGTGAATTACCGTAACTAGAGATATAATTTGGGTAATATTGATTACGGTAGTTGATATTTCGGCCGCTCACAAGGAATTTGACTGTAGCGTTGACGTTTTGCTATCTCTGTTGCGGCATTTATAATAATTAGTGGATGACCAGAAAGATTACAATATTCTTGATCTTTGGCTATCTTGGTTACGGTAGTTGGTGGTTGGTCAGACTTATTACGATGGATTTGATCATTGGTGGGCTATCTTGTTCTCTGTTTGATTTGATGATCGGGGGCGTTGAACTCTGCGCATCTTCCGATTTGTTACTCCGATTTCCCGCCCTAACTCCAATCAAGTTTTCTCGAATCATCTTTCTCTCTCTCTCTCTCTCTAAGCATACATGATGTCATGTTCTCACTCTCAATGTCTGTGTGTGTTTCTCCGAATTACGGTGGGTGCTACGTGCAGATTCGCGATTATGATTCTCAAATTTCTGGTGCGCATCATCTACTCTTTTTTTTGAATGATGACAGGGTCAGAGCCTGATTTGCCTTGGGAGAGAGAGAGAGAGAGCAGGCTGGATACGTGATTTTATCCATCGAATCAAGCGAGAATACGTCGTCTCTAATCTGATAACGACGCCGCGTTATCTGCGTGTGAACTGCTGAGCTTGCATTCACGCAATTCCTGACACTCTGATCTCTCTCTCTCTCTCTCTCTCTCTCTCTCTCGCTCTTCCTTCAAAGGTTGATTGAGAGAAGGAGAGGCAGCAGAGTGATGTTGCATCGGATGACAGGGCGATGAGAATCTGCAGAGAGGTGTTGAAATCATCGGAGCACTCTACGTGGGGATTGGTGCGAACCATGGAGAAGAGTGTGGAAACACTTTAATCTCCTGTGGGAGCTGAGAGATAAGGGCATCTTGACGTAAGGGTGAATTCGTTGACTCTACATCAGGAACTCTTTTGAGGGCACTTGGTCGGATTAGAATCGACTCTAAGGCTGATACGAATGGGCCCATCTTTTTGGATAGCAAATATTTTTTGAGCATCCGAGTGAGTACTCTTTTTATTATGCTGAATCAGGGAGTAGTCATTCCCAAATACGTTGCACTGCTGTGTAAGAGCTTGTTCATTCTCGATTCTGGCGGAATATAAACTAGTACAACGTGCACCCAGAATCATTGACTGCAGGGGGATACGTATTGTCCTTGCAAGCAATCTTGTGCATGCTATGCGTGTCTCATTGTGCATGCGAATCAGCGACGATGGAAGAGGAGCGTCTGATGGAGGAATGGGTGCATTTCCCCCCCCCTCTCCGATTCCTTTGTCGCATCATGATTCCAAGCCTCCAGATAGGGGTCAGGGGCGAGGGAGTGTGCGAATATGAGGGACTATCCTCATTTTCTTCTCGTATCTAATGCTGTTCTGGACGTTTGACACGACTGTAGTGGCGTAGAGGCTGTAGAGATGATGAGACGAAAAATGTCGTTGTCTGAAATAATGTCGAACAAAGGTTCCGTTCCGGTTCAATCCTTTGTTCTTCCTCTCATTCCGGCTTTTCGACTGACCACCTCTAGTACACACATTTCAATTGTAGTATGTGGTTGGTAGTGTGGCCTACCACACACACACACACACACACACACACACACTACAATTTCCATTGAAATTAGTACATGATGACTGTGATTTATTTCAACTCATCATTTGTGTTAAATTAGCGTACGCGAGCACCTAATTTGATCATTTGGATTCGTGGCTCTTGTAGGGGGGGGGGGTTGGTATGACCTCCCCCCCCCTTCCCTCTTTGACTACAATGTGTCTCATTGTAGTCCAAGTCTGCCATTTGTTTTTTTCTTCCTCTCATCTCATCCCCTTTTGGGCTCAACTGCTCTACTATGACATCTCAAGCCCGGATCTTGTTAAAAGTATCGACAGATTCGAAGGCACAGACATATTCACTCCATGTTATCGCCTCCTTACAATTAGTGTTATGTCGATACAGTAGTACCCTCGCAACTAGAGTGCAAAATATGCTGCCACTGTCTCTTCATTTCGCACACTCTCTCATCCGCCTGATCCCGATGAAGACTGCAAAAAGACTCTGTTCTCACATTTTGCGCTCTACTAGCAACCAACGAAATAGGTCTAACGCTAATTTGAGTTTCAACCTCATGCTCCCGCATAAACTCCGTGTATGGAGGTTCACACTCTTGAGTTTTTTTTCTATGTTAGTGGGGATAGCTGCACCCCTCCCCTTTGCCTACAATGTGCCTCAAGTCTGCCCCTACTTCTTCTTTTTGTGCTCCTCTCACCCTTTTTTTCTGTCTCATCCCTCCTCTCTCTCTCCGGCCTTTGTCTCTTCTCAATTCGGGAGTCTGCACTCATTCCGACAGAAGACGTGCGATAGCCCACTAGACGCGCCCTCCCCTCCTCTTTTTGTCTGCAAGACAAGCGAAAGCCCTCATAGAGCTCGTCTCTCTCTCTCTCTCTCTCTCTCTCTCTCTCTCTCCCCGTCTACGGCGTCGCAAAAAGTGTTAGTTTCGGGTGCAGTTTCGCGCTGTCTCGCCCCCCTCTCTCCTCGTCTCTCCAGAGTTGTTGCGTTGTGATCAAGACCCAATTCGGGCGGCATTTGTAGGAGCCTCTTGTTGTGCAGTCGCAGTGCGGCGCTGTGGACGACACATGGGAAAGGTCGGCGGGAGTACGGCAGCGTGTGAATTGAGAGCCTTGCTTTCACGCACGCGAAAACTGCCGTGACTCCTTTATGGAGATTTGGCTGGGCTATGGAATGGTGTCCTGTGGATTGGGTGGGGACGTGTCCCGGGAGGAGTTCGTGTGGAACTTGTTGTCGGGGGCTGTGTGTGGTGTGCGGTTTGTCTTGTCTCTGGTGTTTGGACGGCTTCCAGGATAGGAGAAAAATGGCGGTGGGATGATGTGTGTAATGGTTGCAATGAAAAAGGCGGATCCTGACGTCGGGGGTGCTTCTGTACGTAATTCGGCCTTGTAAGATGTGATTAGTGAGAGGCGTGTGATGGGGACATCATTTCCGATGTAGAAGGGATGGGCAAGAGGAGGCGAGATGTCTGAATATTTGAGAGAGAGAGAGAGAGAGAGAGAGAGAGAGAGAGAACGATGTTCCGAGTACGTGCGAATTTGCAAGAATTAGGTGGGGGGGGGGGGGGTGGAGAGGAGAAGAGAAGAGGACTCGTGACTGTGAACGTGGAGTCTGGGGTGGGAGAGAGGAGAGGGGGGGGATTGAGTATAGTTTGGAGAGGGGTATAGGTGGCTTCGGTCACATCATTTCACAGTATCTACAGAAAGAGGTTTAGAGTAAGATAGTGTGCGAAATCGAGAGGGAGGCTCTTACTTTTGCACACTCTCGTCATGGCCCCTTATGCAGGGTGGGAATGATGCGCGGTGGAGACGCGAGATTATTGGAGATCATGGGCACTGTAATCTGGGACATGACTTTATTTTTAGAGGGGTGATAATGCCGTGGGTTGGTGAGGAAGAGCGGCTCGTTGGGTTATTGATTGTAATCTGGGTAAGAGTGCACCTTCGCTCTTGACGGTTAGTTGCGGAGATCCCCCTGTCTGCCTTACCTTTTCAAGGAATCTTGTTGCGATGAACTTCCCAACAAGATCTCGCTGCTAACCTGTTTGACTAGCTGTCCCTGCAATGCACTACTCTCTCTCTCTCTATCTCTCATTATGAGCGTGCTCCTTGGTTTGTTGATGCGGACAATTTTGGGGTATACCTGGCGCACGTTTCATTCTGAACCGTACTGTTGTTAGATCTAATAATTTTATTCGCGAGAACAGAGGGTTGTTCGCGAATAGGATTATTCGGGGGGGGGGGTGACAATTCCGCAACCGACATTTCCGCAACGGCTTATAACTTTTCTCAAACTCGAGGAATCTTTACGAACTTTTTCCCCTGTTAGTTATTTGCTCACCTCCATCGATTCGGCTTATTGCTGTATTTTTCTGACCATTTTGAATGTTCTGCTAATTAGCCAAATTTTA
>BTSY01000296.1:0-21070 GCA_036245785.1 Pristionchus fissidentatus
AAGACAATATATGCATACTACATCACAATAAAATAATAAACTTCTTCAAAATTTTAATCTTTTTGACTCGATTTTACATTTTATCGTGAAACAATGCGCATATATTGTCATTCGAAATCATTTTCCCCGAACATAATACTACTCAGGGTCTTCGAAAAAATATATTTGGGGCGATTTTAAAATAATCGATTTTTCCAAAAATTCAAAAATGTCACATTTTTTTGCTTTCAGAGCTATTTTTCGCCTAGAAAGGGGCCCTTTTCTTATCGATTTTAATTTTTTATATAACTAATGTGTGCATGCTCTTTCATATTCTGTACAGAAAACTCTTGGGTTCGACCATCGAAAATATGTTATAATTTTTGGAAACTTCACAAAATCACATTTGTTCAGATAACTTTCTGGGTCAGCCAGCTACGGACTCATCACCAACAGAAAAATTGGTCGGCTAATTTTTCCGCACATTTTGAGCCCTACGTGAGCTTTCTAGCTCAATTTTGAAGAAAGTTATGAGGATTCCGGCATCAGAACCGGAGAATTCCTAAAAGACGGCTCTGAGACCTGCGACCCGGATTGATCGAATTCTTGTCTCCTGGGTACTCTCACAAAAAAGTTTGGTCGAAATCAAAAATATTTTTTCGAAAATTGTTCCTATCTTCCTGCAATCTCTGGTGATACCTCTCATAAGTTAAGAGACCATCCACGAGAGGGTGGACATACCCCACGGATGGCTTTTTTGCAACCTATCCCAATAACTTGGGGGTGAAGTCAGTATCACGAGTGCTGATATTAAGCGAAGTAACTAAGGTTCTGGGTCCCGCGCCGAAAAGTTACAGTAACCCCACCTTCCGATATCGATTTTTTTTAAATTTCAAAAAGTAGGTTTTTTATAGGTTTTCTAGGTGTATTTTGCGATAAAAATACGAATAAAAACACTATGAAAGTGATCTGAGGGCGATAAAGGGTCGAAATTTCAATTTTTCACAGTTTTTCGACCGTCCTGAAAAAAATTTGCACATCTATTGACAACGTTTTTACGATTTTTGGAATTCTCGTCAAAAACTGTATCAAGAAGTTTGTTTCATTGAATCCGGACTGTGCCCGCGATGGTCGTAAATATGGTATGAATGTTCGGATTTTAGCCGACCTTCGCGTGTTCCTGGCGATATTTCTGATCCCGATTGCGAAATAACCCGTGTATCAAGTGATATATCATTTGCCTACGATACCGCGAACATGACCGACGCGTTGGTTTCATCACCGTGTGAAAAAAATTCAAATATTTTTTCGACCATGAACCCGGGTTCATGGAAATTTCGAGAAAAAAAATTTCTGCAGAAGTCGATGCACCTATGTGAAACTTGTTCAGTAGATGGTTTATAATAAATGTGCACCATATTTACTATTATTTTCGCAGTATTTGACTATGCAGGTAAATGTAGTGAGAAATTAAAATTTCTCACTACATTTCGAGTAGTTTGGCAGCGAAATGGAGTCAATATAGAACGAAACCGAAAACATTTCTATCTGAAAAAAAAACAAAACATGATACATGCGATTTTCACAAATATTTTGACAATCATCACTTCTAAGGTCGCTTTTCGGTTTCTGCGCGAAAATTTCATTCTAGGGTATTTTTTCCAGCTTGGTTTAGGTTGCCTTGTACGGCCACTGTAGCCGGAAACTCGAATCTCCCTGAAATTCTCTGATATTTTGTGGGCGAACAGTTGTTTACAAATTTAAAGAGTGATTTAAAAAAGTAATGCGGGCGGAGAGAAGTGTAAATTAAGACCAAAAATATAATTGAAGGAAAAATTTTTTTTTTGCTTTTTAGAAAGTTTTTTTACGTTAAAGTGTTTGCTCGCCTAAGCAATCTTTTCATGGAAAGGTTCATTATACGCGGTAGAATTTTCCGAAATCAAATGAATAAAGAAGAAGAACAGAATAATAGCCAACTGAGAATTAAAATGGGGAATAATGGTATAATGAGTGTCGGCTACTGAGAGCAATCGGTGTTAAATAGATACAATAGTTGTTTCGTCAGACGCAAATCGAATTCGAATTGTATAGGGAAGTGCTGAGCAGCAGAGATACGGAAGAGGCATATTATATATGACGCGTTTTTTTCGTTACGATCAGCAAACCGCTGGAACAGGTCAAAAATACAAAACGCTCAGAACTGCCCCCTAGGGACAACTCTCTAAGGTGAAGACTAGAGTGCGAAATGTGAGACCACGTCCTCTTCATTTGCACACTCTCTAGACCGGTCGATAGGCGAGATAGTGACAGCGAAATGACGAGACCGTGGTCTCACATTTCGCACTCTACTCTCTACGCTGAAGAAGACGCTGCTGCGTTTATTTCACAATACGACCCTGTACAAATCGCTTTCATGTAAATAATTTCCTACTTTTTTGCGTTTTTTTATATTTGATATTAAATTTCTTACGTGTGTTGGAACGAATAAGGAAATTATTATCAAGTAAACATGTGTGAGTCTTATTTTCAGTGGTTTCTCAACTCGACCATGAGATTAATCATAATGAGAGCTCACAAAACCATCTTATATAGGTGGACAAGATTATAATGGACAGTATAGAGTTTCGCATACGCGCTTCATTTCAAATTTCAACAAAAATATGCATCTTTACGTTTTGACTGTACTCAGGGTACGCAACACAAGTTGTAAACAAATGAGATTACAAGGTCAAAACAACGTTGTTTACAAATTGTAATTTTCTCTTCATTTCTCCGATTTACAATTTGTAAACAAATGAGGGGCGGGGCGCCGCCCAAATTATTTTCTTCTTCAGAAATACATTATAATCGAATTGTAACATGAACAATGGTACATACAAATGGGTGAAATGGCATCTACTGTTAACAAACAATATACGGCATCGAATCAGTGGGGATCACAATTATTTCACCAATGTCTTGAGGGAATTTTCATCTTGAAGCCAATATTGACCGTATCTATTTCCGTTTCTTTTCGGAATCTGAATCATTCCAGTCTTCCTTTTCCTTCCTCTCCTCCTCTTCTTCCTTTCGACCAATCATAAAGCGGAAACGATCGCTGCAGACAGAATTATTCGCAATCTCATTATTATACATTTTGATTTAGATATTTTGGTGTGGAAATTATTACACCCGTTTTTGGCATCTATTCCCGGAGATTGTTGTGGCATCTGAGCTTAGGTCCCAAATGTCACACAACTTTTTTTCCGCATTTGTTGCAATCAATAGTACATATCAGGTGCGTTCGCATAAAAGCGCCCCTTCACCGTACATCAAATTTTGACTATGTCTGATTTCGACATCGATCGATAGCCCCTGTTCTCCTCTTCCAATCCTGCTTTTCAAAAAAAATTCGCATTCAATTTGCATAGATAATTAACTCGAAAGATTGCACATTGATCGACTGTATCTCAGTTCCTATTGGGAATTTGGCATTACTTGCTGAACAAATGTTTCTTGGTTTGGCCAAATGAATAGACGTGCGTTTTTAGAATTTTGAAATTCAATGATTTTTGAAAAATGCAAATTTTAGAAGCTTCATATCTCGAATACCAGGAAAAAAGTGCTTTTGGAAGATTGATGTTACGTAATTTTGTATGTAGAATCTGTTATAAAAATGGAATTTCCAGCCAGGTAAATCCATGCAAACTACTGTTTTCAAAACAGTACTTTCGTATTATTCTTCACAGTTTTCACTCGATGAGCGGTCGAAATGGCTCTAAAACATTACAATTCCTCATGGATCGTCGACTCAAATGATTACGATAGGTCACGTCGATAAACAGTATTGTGAATCCTTTGGTCTAGTGTACATGGATATTTTTAGACCATCTCAGTTCAACTCTTCCTCACATTTGAATCTGATTTGCATAATACGATCGATAATCGCGGAAAAATTGGTTTTCCTTCTCCATCCCTAATCACGACGCTTCATTCTCGAAATAGTTTTAATGAATTTTACAAAAATATGATGTGAGATAACTTGTTTATTTGCACACTTAGAAATTGCAATGGAGGCCAAAAAATTATTATGATATTTATGTCGTTACGGTGACCATAGACACGCATTAACACAGAGCAATTATTTGCTGTACATATTTGGTGATGAATTGTACGGTTCTTACGCGAACGCACTGATATCAAGAAAATACTCGTACTCGTTCCCTCCCCCATTCACACTGTGGCAGACGGCGCCATAGTCCTTCCCTTACTTTGCACCCCCCCCCCTTCACCAATAATTTCCCTCCTTTGTGTGACATATCTAAAACATCTTATATATAAAATATCTTATCTTATCTTACTTTGAGATAGTTGGGCGTCCTGCAGACGATTGCTGTGAGCAGCGTGCAGTTGAAGAATAAGCCAAGCAGATCGAAGACGACGTGAAAGACATCCACGAGCATCTAGAAATATAGATATCAGAGGCTGATAGGCGTTCTCTGCTAAACATGCACGATGCTATATCGCCCTGAAGAACTCTATTGCAAAATAGAGTCATTGAAATCTATATCAAAAATTACCCCAGGAAAAAATGATGATCAATTTCATTTTTTTATATGTTTCAAACCACTTTTTGAACCTAACGCATAGATACACTACAACAAAAATAGCAAACATCGTTCACAAATACATAAATTAAGTTGTTTAGAAACTGAAATACTAATTTCATGCTTGGAAGACGCAATTAATGAATATGAGTATTAGGCTGAAACTTCGTTTTCCGGACTCATATTCAATATCGTTATCCACTTGGCCATGATATATTCTCTTTTCTCATTAAAATAACCGCGAAATATCTCGAATAGAAAGACATCAGATAATTTTCCGGCCTTGACAATGATGGGGAAGAAAAGTTATATTGAAATATTTGAGAAAAACGGAATATGAACGATTATGGTACGGCAAAATAAGTACCAAGATAGCTGATGTCGATATATAAGAGAGAGATCTATGAGATTGCAGGAAAAATCCAGCTTTCGGAACAATTTTCGAAAAAATATTTTTGATTTCGACCAAACTTTTTTGTGAGAGTACCCAGGAGACAAGAATTCGATCAATCCGGGTCGCAGGTCTCAGAGCCGTCTTTTAGGAATTCTCCGGTTCTGATGCCGGAATCCTCATAACTTTCTTCAAAATTGAGCTAGAAAGCTCACGTAGGGCTCAAAATGTGCGGAAAAATTAGCCGACCAATTTTTCTGTTGGTGATGAGTCCGTAGCTGGCTGACCCAGAAAGTTATCTGAACAAATGTGATTTTGTGAAGTTTCCAAAAATTATAACATATTTTCGATGGTCGAACCCAAGAGTTTTCTGTACAGAATATGAAAGAGCATGCACACATTAGTTATATAAAAAATTAAAATCGATAAGAAAAGGGCCCCTTTCTAGGCGAAAAATAGCTCTGAAAGCAAAAAAATGTGAAATTTTTGAATTTTTGGAAAAATCGATTATTTTAAAATCGCCCCAAATATATTTTTTCAAAGACCCTGAGTAGTATTGTGTTCGGGAAAAATGATTTCGAAAGACAATATATGCATACTACATCACAATAAAATAATAAACTTCTTCAAAATTTTAATCTTTTTGACTCGATTTTACATTTTATCGTGAAACAATGCGCATATATTGTCATTCGAAATCATTTTCCCCGAACATAATACTACTCAGGGTCTTCGAAAAAATATATTTGGGGCGATTTTAAAATAATCGATTTTTCCAAAAATTCAAAAATGTCACATTTTTTTGCTTTCAGAGCTATTTTTCGCCTAGAAAGGGGCCCTTTTCTTATCGATTTTAATTTTTTATATAACTAATGTGTGCATGCTCTTTCATATTCTGTACAGAAAACTCTTGGGTTCGACCATCGAAAATATGTTATAATTTTTGGAAACTTCACAAAATCACATTTGTTCAGATAACTTTCTGGGTCAGCCAGCTACGGACTCATCACCAACAGAAAAATTGGTCGGCTAATTTTTCCGCACATTTTGAGCCCTACGTGAGCTTTCTAGCTCAATTTTGAAGAAAGTTATGAGGATTCCGGCATCAGAACCGGAGAATTCCTAAAAGACGGCTCTGAGACCTGCGACCCGGATTGATCGAATTCTTGTCTCCTGGGTACTCTCACAAAAAAGTTTGGTCGAAATCAAAAATATTTTTTCGAAAATTGTTCCTATCTTCCTGCAATCTCTGGTGATACCTCTCATAAGTTAAGAGACCATCCACGAGAGGGTGGACATACCCCACGGATGGCTTTTTTGCAACCTATCCCAATAACTTGGGGGTGAAGTCAGTATCACGAGTGCTGATATTAAGCGAAGTAACTAAGGTTCTGGGTCCCGCGCCGAAAAGTTACAGTAACCCCACCTTCCGATATCGATTTTTTTTAAATTTCAAAAAGTAGGTTTTTATAGGTTTTCTAGGTGTATTTTGCGATAAAAATACGAATAAAAACACTATGAAAGTGATCTGAGGGCGATAAAGGGTCGAAATTTCAATTTTTCACAGTTTTTCGACCGTCCTGAAAAAAATTTGCACATCTATTGACAACGTTTTTACGATTTTTGGAATTCTCGTCAAAAACTGTATCAAGAAGTTTGTTTCATTGAATCCGGACTGTGCCCGCGATGGTCGTAAATATGGTATGAATGTTCGGATTTTAGCCGACCTTCGCGTGTTCCTGGCGATATTTCTGATCCCGATTGCGAAATAACCCGTGTATCAAGTGATATATCATTTGCCTACGATACCGCGAACATGACCGACGCGTTGGTTTCATCACCGTGTGAAAAAAATTCAAATATTTTTTCGACCATGAACCCGGGTTCATGGAAATTTCGAGAAAAAAAATTTCTGCAGAAGTCGATGCACCTATGTGAAACTTGTTCAGTAGATGGTTTATAATAAATGTGCACCATATTTACTATTATTTTCGCAGTATTTGACTATGCAGGTAAATGTAGTGAGAAATTAAAATTTCTCACTACATTTCGAGTAGTTTGGCAGCGAAATGGAGTCAATATAGAACGAAACCGAAAACATTTCTATCTGAAAAAAAAACAAAACATGATACATGCGATTTTCACAAATATTTTGACAATCATCACTTCTAAGGTCGCTTTTCGGTTTCTGCGCGAAAATTTCATTCTAGGGTATTTTTTCCAGCTTGGTTTAGGTTGCCTTGTACGGCCACTGTAGCCGGAAACTCGAATCTCCCTGAAATTCTCTGATATTTTGTGGGCGAACAGTTGTTTACAAATTTAAAGAGTGATTTAAAAAAAGTAATGCGGGCGGAGAGAAGTGTAAATTAAGACCAAAAATATAATTGAAGGAAAAATTTTTTTTTTGCTTTTTAGAAAGTTTTTTTACGTTAAAGTGTTTGCTCGCCTAAGCAATCTTTTCATGGAAAGGTTCATTATACGCGGTAGAAATTTTCCGAAATCAAATGAATAAAGAAGAAGAACAGAATAATAGCCAACTGAGAATTAAAAATGGGGAATAATGGTATAATGAGTGTCGGCTACTGAGAGCAATCGGTGTTAAATAGATACAATAGTTGTTTCGTCAGACGCAAATCGAATTCGAATTGTATAGGGAAGTGCTGAGCAGCAGAGATACGGAAGAGGCATATTATATATGACGCGTTTTTTTCGTTACGATCAGCAAACCGCTGGAACAGGTCAAAAATACAAAACGCTCAGAACTGCCCCCTAGGGACAACTCTCTAAGGTGAAGACTAGAGTGCGAAATGTGAGACCACGTCCTCTTCATTTTGCACACTCTCTAGACCGGTCGATAGGCGAGATAGTGACAGCGAAATGACGAGACCGTGGTCTCACATTTCGCACTCTACTCTCTACGCTGAAGAAGACGCTGCTGCGTTTATTTCACAATACGACCCTGTACAAATCGCTTTCATGTAAATAATTTCCTACTTTTTTGCGTTTTTTTATATTTGATATTAAATTTCTTACGTGTGTTGGAACGAATAAGGAAATTATTATCAAGTAAACATGTGTGAGTCTTATTTTCAGTGGTTTCTCAACTCGACCATGAGATTAATCATAATGAGAGCTCACAAAACCATCTTATATAGGTGGACAAGATTATAATGGACAGTATAGAGTTTCGCATACGCGCTTCATTTCAAATTTCAACAAAAATATGCATCTTTACGTTTTGACTGTACTCAGGGTACGCAACACAAGTTGTAAACAAATGAGATTACAAGGTCAAAACAACGTTGTTTACAAATTGTAATTTTCTCTTCATTTCTCCGATTTACAATTTGTAAACAAATGAGGGGGCGGGGCGCCGCCCAAATTATTTTCTTCTTCAGAAATACATTATAATCGAATTGTAACATGAACAATGGTACATACAAATGGGTGAAATGGCATCTACTGTTAACAAACAATATACGGCATCGAATCAGTGGGGATCACAATTATTTCACCAATGTCTTGAGGGAATTTTCATCTTGAAGCCAATATTGACCGTATCTATTTCCGTTTCTTTTCGGAATCTGAATCATTCCAGTCTTCCTTTTCCTTCCTCTCCTCCTCTTCTTCCTTTCGACCAATCATAAAGCGGAAACGATCGCTGCAGACAGAATTATTCGCAATCTCATTATTATACATTTTGATTTAGATATTTTGGTGTGGAAATTATTACACCCGTTTTTGGCATCTATTCCCGGAGATTGTTGTGGCATCTGAGCTTAGGTCCCAAATGTCACACAACTTTTTTTCCGCATTTGTTGCAATCAATAGTACATATCAGTGCGTTCGCATAAAAAGCGCCCCTTCACCGTACATCAAATTTTGACTATGTCTGATTTCGACATCGATCGATAGCCCCTGTTCTCCTCTTCCAATCCTGCTTTTCAAAAAAAATTCGCATTCAATTTGCATAGATAATTAACTCGAAAGATTGCACATTGATCGACTGTATCTCAGTTCCTATTGGGAATTTGGCATTACTTGCTGAACAAATGTTTCTTGGTT
Source organism: Pristionchus fissidentatus (assembly GCA_036245785.1). Lineage (NCBI taxonomy): Eukaryota > Metazoa > Nematoda > Chromadorea > Rhabditida > Neodiplogasteridae > Pristionchus > Pristionchus fissidentatus. The sequence continues at coordinate 9,022 of BTSY01000296.1, forward strand.
TGGCCAAATGAATAGACGTGCGTTTTTAGAATTTTGAAATTCAATGATTTTTGAAAAATGCAAATTTTAGAAGCTTCATATCTCGAATACCAGGAAAAAAGTGCTTTTGGAAGATTGATGTTACGTAATTTTGTATGTAGAATCTGTTATAAAAATGGAATTTCCAGCCAGGTAAATCCATGCAAACTACTGTTTTCAAAACAGTACTTTCGTATTATTCTTCACAGTTTTCACTCGATGAGCGGTCGAAATGGCTCTAAAACATTACAATTCCTCATGGATCGTCGACTCAAATGATTACGATAGGTCACGTCGATAAACAGTATTGTGAATCCTTTGGTCTAGTGTACATGGATATTTTTAGACCATCTCAGTTCAACTCTTCCTCACATTTGAATCTGATTTGCATAATACGATCGATAATCGCGGAAAAATTGGTTTTCCTTCTCCATCCCTAATCACGACGCTTCATTCTCGAAATAGTTTTAATGAATTTTACAAAAATATGATGTGAGATAACTTGTTTATTTGCACACTTAGAAATTGCAATGGAGGCCAAAAAATTATTATGATATTTATGTCGTTACGGTGACCATAGACACGCATTAACACAGAGCAATTATTTGCTGTACATATTTGGTGATGAATTGTACGGTTCTTACGCGAACGCACTGATATCAAGAAAATACTCGTACTCGTTCCCTCCCCCATTCACACTGTGGCAGACGGCGCCATAGTCCTTCCCTTACTTTGCACCCCCCCCCCTTCACCAATAATTTCCCTCCTTTGTGTGACATATCTAAAACATCTTATATATAAAATATCTTATCTTATCTTACTTTGAGATAGTTGGGCGTCCTGCAGACGATTGCTGTGAGCAGCGTGCAGTTGAAGAATAAGCCAAGCAGATCGAAGACGACGTGAAAGACATCCACGAGCATCTAGAAATATAGATATCAGAGGCTGATAGGCGTTCTCTGCTAAACATGCACGATGCTATATCGCCCTGAAGAACTCTATTGCAAAATAGAGTCATTGAAATCTATATCAAAAATTACCCCAGGAAAAAATGATGATCAATTTCATTTTTTTATATGTTTCAACCACTTTTTGAACCTAACGCATAGATACACTACAACAAAAATAGCAAACATCGTTCACAAATACATAAATTAAGTTGTTTAGAAACTGAAATACTAATTTCATGCTTGGAAGACGCAATTAATGAATATGAGTATTAGGCTGAAACTTCGTTTTCCGGACTCATATTCAATATCGTTATCCACTTGGCCATGATATATTCTCTTTTCTCATTAAAATAACCGCGAAATATCTCGAATAGAAAGACATCAGATAATTTTCCGGCCTTGACAATGATGGGGAAGAAAAGTTATATTGAAATATTTGAGAAAAACGGAATATGAACGATTATGGTACGGCAAAATAAGTACCAAGATAGCTGATGTCGATATATAAGAGAGAGATCTATGAGATTGCAGGAAAAATCCAGCTTTCGGAACAATTTTCGAAAAAATATTTTTGATTTCGACCAAACTTTTTTGTGAGAGTACCCAGGAGACAAGAATTCGATCAATCCGGGTCGCAGGTCTCAGAGCCGTCTTTTAGGAATTCTCCGGTTCTGATGCCGGAATCCTCATAACTTTCTTCAAAATTGAGCTAGAAAGCTCACGTAGGGCTCAAAATGTGCGGAAAAATTAGCCGACCAATTTTTCTGTTGGTGATGAGTCCGTAGCTGGCTGACCCAGAAAGTTATCTGAACAAATGTGATTTTGTGAAGTTTCCAAAAATTATAACATATTTTCGATGGTCGAACCCAAGAGTTTTCTGTACAGAATATGAAAGAGCATGCACACATTAGTTATATAAAAATTAAAATCGATAAGAAAAGGGCCCCTTTCTAGGCGAAAAATAGCTCTGAAAGCAAAAAAATGTGAAATTTTTGAATTTTTGGAAAAATCGATTATTTTAAAATCGCCCCAAATATATTTTTTCAAAGACCCTGAGTAGTATTGTGTTCGGGAAAAATGATTTCGAAAGACAATATATGCATACTACATCACAATAAAATAATAAACTTCTTCAAAATTTTAATCTTTTTGACTCGATTTTACATTTTATCGTGAAACAATGCGCATATATTGTCATTCGAAATCATTTTCCCCGAACATAATACTACTCAGGGTCTTCGAAAAAATATATTTGGGGCGATTTTAAAATAATCGATTTTTCCAAAAATTCAAAAATGTCACATTTTTTTGCTTTCAGAGCTATTTTTCGCCTAGAAAGGGGCCCTTTTCTTATCGATTTTAATTTTTTATATAACTAATGTGTGCATGCTCTTTCATATTCTGTACAGAAAACTCTTGGGTTCGACCATCGAAAATATGTTATAATTTTTGGAAACTTCACAAAATCACATTTGTTCAGATAACTTTCTGGGTCAGCCAGCTACGGACTCATCACCAACAGAAAAATTGGTCGGCTAATTTTTCCGCACATTTTGAGCCCTACGTGAGCTTTCTAGCTCAATTTTGAAGAAAGTTATGAGGATTCCGGCATCAGAACCGGAGAATTCCTAAAGACGGCTCTGAGACCTGCGACCCGGATTGATCGAATTCTTGTCTCCTGGGTACTCTCACAAAAAAGTTTGGTCGAAATCAAAAATATTTTTTCGAAAATTGTTCCTATCTTCCTGCAATCTCTGGTGATACCTCTCATAAGTTAAGAGACCATCCACGAGAGGGTGGACATACCCCACGGATGGCTTTTTTGCAACCTATCCCAATAACTTGGGGGTGAAGTCAGTATCACGAGTGCTGATATTAAGCGAAGTAACTAAGGTTCTGGGTCCCGCGCCGAAAAGTTACAGTAACCCCACCTTCCGATATCGATTTTTTTTAAATTTCAAAAAGTAGGTTTTTATAGGTTTTCTAGGTGTATTTTGCGATAAAAATACGAATAAAAACACTATGAAAGTGATCTGAGGGCGATAAAGGGTCGAAATTTCAATTTTTCACAGTTTTTCGACCGTCCTGAAAAAAATTTGCACATCTATTGACAACGTTTTTACGATTTTTGGAATTCTCGTCAAAAACTGTATCAAGAAGTTTGTTTCATTGAATCCGGACTGTGCCCGCGATGGTCGTAAATATGGTATGAATGTTCGGATTTTAGCCGACCTTCGCGTGTTCCTGGCGATATTTCTGATCCCGATTGCGAAATAACCCGTGTATCAAGTGATATATCATTTGCCTACGATACCGCGAACATGACCGACGCGTTGGTTTCATCACCGTGTGAAAAAAATTCAAATATTTTTTCGACCATGAACCCGGGTTCATGGAAATTTCGAGAAAAAAAATTTCTGCAGAAGTCGATGCACCTATGTGAAACTTGTTCAGTAGATGGTTTATAATAAATGTGCACCATATTTACTATTATTTTCGCAGTATTTGACTATGCAGGTAAATGTAGTGAGAAATTAAAATTTCTCACTACATTTCGAGTAGTTTGGCAGCGAAATGGAGTCAATATAGAACGAAACCGAAAACATTTCTATCTGAAAAAAAAACAAAACATGATACATGCGATTTTCACAAATATTTTGACAATCATCACTTCTAAGGTCGCTTTTCGGTTTCTGCGCGAAAATTTCATTCTAGGGTATTTTTTCCAGCTTGGTTTAGGTTGCCTTGTACGGCCACTGTAGCCGGAAACTCGAATCTCCCTGAAATTCTCTGATATTTTGTGGGCGAACAGTTGTTTACAAATTTAAAGAGTGATTTAAAAAAAGTAATGCGGGCGGAGAGAAGTGTAAATTAAGACCAAAAATATAATTGAAGGAAAAATTTTTTTTTTGCTTTTTAGAAAGTTTTTTTACGTTAAAGTGTTTGCTCGCCTAAGCAATCTTTTCATGGAAAGGTTCATTATACGCGGTAGAAATTTTCCGAAATCAAATGAATAAAGAAGAAGAACAGAATAATAGCCAACTGAGAATTAAAAATGGGGAATAATGGTATAATGAGTGTCGGCTACTGAGAGCAATCGGTGTTAAATAGATACAATAGTTGTTTCGTCAGACGCAAATCGAATTCGAATTGTATAGGGAAGTGCTGAGCAGCAGAGATACGGAAGAGGCATATTATATATGACGCGTTTTTTTCGTTACGATCAGCAAACCGCTGGAACAGGTCAAAAATACAAAACGCTCAGAACTGCCCCCTAGGGACAACTCTCTAAGGTGAAGACTAGAGTGCGAAATGTGAGACCACGTCCTCTTCATTTTGCACACTCTCTAGACCGGTCGATAGGCGAGATAGTGACAGCGAAATGACGAGACCGTGGTCTCACATTTCGCACTCTACTCTCTACGCTGAAGAAGACGCTGCTGCGTTTATTTCACAATACGACCCTGTACAAATCGCTTTCATGTAAATAATTTCCTACTTTTTTGCGTTTTTTTATATTTGATATTAAATTTCTTACGTGTGTTGGAACGAATAAGGAAATTATTATCAAGTAAACATGTGTGAGTCTTATTTTCAGTGGTTTCTCAACTCGACCATGAGATTAATCATAATGAGAGCTCACAAAACCATCTTATATAGGTGGACAAGATTATAATGGACAGTATAGAGTTTCGCATACGCGCTTCATTTCAAATTTCAACAAAAATATGCATCTTTACGTTTTGACTGTACTCAGGGTACGCAACACAAGTTGTAAACAAATGAGATTACAAGGTCAAAACAACGTTGTTTACAAATTGTAATTTTCTCTTCATTTCTCCGATTTACAATTTGTAAACAAATGAGGGGGCGGGGCGCCGCCCAAATTATTTTCTTCTTCAGAAATACATTATAATCGAATTGTAACATGAACAATGGTACATACAAATGGGTGAAATGGCATCTACTGTTAACAAACAATATACGGCATCGAATCAGTGGGGATCACAATTATTTCACCAATGTCTTGAGGGAATTTTCATCTTGAAGCCAATATTGACCGTATCTATTTCCGTTTCTTTTCGGAATCTGAATCATTCCAGTCTTCCTTTTCCTTCCTCTCCTCCTCTTCTTCCTTTCGACCAATCATAAAGCGGAAACGATCGCTGCAGACAGAATTATTCGCAATCTCATTATTATACATTTTGATTTAGATATTTTGGTGTGGAAATTATTACACCCGTTTTTGGCATCTATTCCCGGAGATTGTTGTGGCATCTGAGCTTAGGTCCCAAATGTCACACAACTTTTTTTCCGCATTTGTTGCAATCAATAGTACATATCAGTGCGTTCGCATAAAAAGCGCCCCTTCACCGTACATCAAATTTTGACTATGTCTGATTTCGACATCGATCGATAGCCCCTGTTCTCCTCTTCCAATCCTGCTTTTCAAAAAAAATTCGCATTCAATTTGCATAGATAATTAACTCGAAAGATTGCACATTGATCGACTGTATCTCAGTTCCTATTGGGAATTTGGCATTACTTGCTGAACAAATGTTTCTTGGTTTGGCCAAATGAATAGACGTGCGTTTTTAGAATTTTGAAATTCAATGATTTTTGAAAAATGCAAATTTTAGAAGCTTCATATCTCGAATACCAGGAAAAAAGTGCTTTTGGAAGATTGATGTTACGTAATTTTGTATGTAGAATCTGTTATAAAAATGGAATTTCCAGCCAGGTAAATCCATGCAAACTACTGTTTTCAAAACAGTACTTTCGTATTATTCTTCACAGTTTTCACTCGATGAGCGGTCGAAATGGCTCTAAAACATTACAATTCCTCATGGATCGTCGACTCAAATGATTACGATAGGTCACGTCGATAAACAGTATTGTGAATCCTTTGGTCTAGTGTACATGGATATTTTTAGACCATCTCAGTTCAACTCTTCCTCACATTTGAATCTGATTTGCATAATACGATCGATAATCGCGGAAAAATTGGTTTTCCTTCTCCATCCCTAATCACGACGCTTCATTCTCGAAATAGTTTTAATGAATTTTACAAAAATATGATGTGAGATAACTTGTTTATTTGCACACTTAGAAATTGCAATGGAGGCCAAAAAATTATTATGATATTTATGTCGTTACGGTGACCATAGACACGCATTAACACAGAGCAATTATTGCTGTACATATTTGGTGATGAATTGTACGGTTCTTACGCGAACGCACTGATATCAAGAAAATACTCGTACTCGTTCCCTCCCCCATTCACACTGTGGCAGACGGCGCCATAGTCCTTCCCTTACTTTGCACCCCCCCCCCCTTCACCAATAATTTCCCTCCTTTGTGTGACATATCTAAAACATCTTATATATAAAATATCTTATCTTATCTTACTTTGAGATAGTTGGGCGTCCTGCAGACGATTGCTGTGAGCAGCGTGCAGTTGAAGAATAAGCCAAGCAGATCGAAGACGACGTGAAAGACATCCACGAGCATCTAGAAATATAGATATCAGAGGCTGATAGGCGTTCTCTGCTAAACATGCACGATGCTATATCGCCCTGAAGAACTCTATTGCAAAATAGAGTCATTGAAATCTATATCAAAAATTACCCCAGGAAAAAATGATGATCAATTTCATTTTTTTATATGTTTCAACCACTTTTTGAACCTAACGCATAGATACACTACAACAAAAATAGCAAACATCGTTCACAAATACATAAATTAAGTTGTTTAGAAACTGAAATACTAATTTCATGCTTGGAAGACGCAATTAATGAATATGAGTATTAGGCTGAAACTTCGTTTTCCGGACTCATATTCAATATCGTTATCCACTTGGCCATGATATATTCTCTTTTCTCATTAAAATAACCGCGAAATATCTCGAATAGAAAGACATCAGATAATTTTCCGGCCTTGACAATGATGGGGAAGAAAAGTTATATTGAAATATTTGAGAAAAACGGAATATGAACGATTATGGTACGGCAAAATAAGTACCAAGATAGCTGATGTCGATATATAAGAGAGAGATCTATGAGATTGCAGGAAAAATCCAGCTTTCGGAACAATTTTCGAAAAAATATTTTTGATTTCGACCAAACTTTTTTGTGAGAGTACCCAGGAGACAAGAATTCGATCAATCCGGGTCGCAGGTCTCAGAGCCGTCTTTTAGGAATTCTCCGGTTCTGATGCCGGAATCCTCATAACTTTCTTCAAAATTGAGCTAGAAAGCTCACGTAGGGCTCAAAATGTGCGGAAAAATTAGCCGACCAATTTTTCTGTTGGTGATGAGTCCGTAGCTGGCTGACCCAGAAAGTTATCTGAACAAATGTGATTTTGTGAAGTTTCCAAAAATTATAACATATTTTCGATGGTCGAACCCAAGAGTTTTCTGTACAGAATATGAAAGAGCATGCACACATTAGTTATATAAAAAATTAAAATCGATAAGAAAAGGGCCCCTTTCTAGGCGAAAAATAGCTCTGAAAGCAAAAAAATGTGAAATTTTTGAATTTTTGGAAAAATCGATTATTTTAAAATCGCCCCAAATATATTTTTTCAAAGACCCTGAGTAGTATTGTGTTCGGGAAAAATGATTTCGAAAGACAATATATGCATACTACATCACAATAAAATAATAAACTTCTTCAAAATTTTAATCTTTTTGACTCGATTTTACATTTTATCGTGAAACAATGCGCATATATTGTCATTCGAAATCATTTTCCCCGAACATAATACTACTCAGGGTCTTCGAAAAAATATATTTGGGGCGATTTTAAAATAATCGATTTTTCCAAAAATTCAAAAATGTCACATTTTTTTTGCTTTCAGAGCTATTTTTCGCCTAGAAAGGGGCCCTTTTCTTATCGATTTTAATTTTTTATATAACTAATGTGTGCATGCTCTTTCATATTCTGTACAGAAAACTCTTGGGTTCGACCATCGAAAATATGTTATAATTTTTGGAAACTTCACAAAATCACATTGTTCAGATAACTTTCTGGGTCAGCCAGCTACGGACTCATCACCAACAGAAAAATTGGTCGGCTAATTTTTCCGCACATTTTGAGCCCTACGTGAGCTTTCTAGCTCAATTTTGAAGAAAGTTATGAGGATTCCGGCATCAGAACCGGAGAATTCCTAAAAGACGGCTCTGAGACCTGCGACCCGGATTGATCGAATTCTTGTCTCCTGGGTACTCTCACAAAAAAGTTTGGTCGAAATCAAAAATATTTTTTCGAAAATTGTTCCTATCTTCCTGCAATCTCTGGTGATACCTCTCATAAGTTAAGAGACCATCCACGAGAGGGTGGACATACCCCACGGATGGCTTTTTTGCAACCTATCCCAATAACTTGGGGTGAAGTCAGTATCACGAGTGCTGATATTAAGCGAAGTAACTAAGGTTCTGGGTCCCGCGCCGAAAAGTTACAGTAACCCCACCTTCCGATATCGATTTTTTTTAAATTTCAAAAAGTAGTTTTTATAGGTTTTCTAGGTGTATTTTGCGATAAAAAATACGAATAAAAACACTATGAAAGTGATCTGAGGGCGATAAAGGGTCGAAATTTCAATTTTTCACAGTTTTTCGACCGTCCTGAAAAAAATTTGCACATCTATTGACAACGTTTTTACGATTTTTGGAATTCTCGTCAAAAACTGTATCAAGAAGTTTGTTCATTGAATCCGGACTGTGCCCGCGATGGTCGTAAATATGGTATGAATGTTCGGATTTTAGCCGACCTTCGCGTGTTCCTGGCGATATTTCTGATCCCGATTGCGAAATAACCCGTGTATCAAGTGATATATCATTTGCCTACGATACCGCGAACATGACCGACGCGTTGGTTTCATCACCGTGTGAAAAAAATTCAAATATTTTTCGACCATGAACCCGGGTTCATGGAAATTTCGAGAAAAAAAAATTTCTGCAGAAGTCGATGCACCTATGTGAAACTTGTTCAGTAGATGGTTTATAATAAATGTGCACCATATTTACTATTATTTTCGCAGTATTTGACTATGCAGGTAAATGTAGTGAGAAATTAAAATTTCTCACTACATTTCGAGTAGTTTGGCAGCGAAATGGAGTCAATATAGAACGAAACCGAAAACATTTCTATCTGAAAAAAAAACAAAACATGATACATGCGATTTTCACAAATATTTTGACAATCATCACTTCTAAGGTCGCTTTTCGGTTTCTGCGCGAAAATTTCATTCTAGGGTATTTTTTCCAGCTTGGTTTAGGTTGCCTTGTACGGCCACTGTAGCCGGAAACTCGAATCTCCCTGAAATTCTCTGATATTTTGTGGGCGAACAGTTGTTTACAAATTTAAAGAGTGATTTAAAAAAAGTAATGCGGGCGGAGAGAAGTGTAAATTAAGACCAAAAATATAATTGAAGGAAAAATTTTTTTTTTGCTTTTTAGAAAGTTTTTTTACGTTAAAGTGTTTGCTCGCCTAAGCAATCTTTTCATGGAAAGGTTCATTATACGCGGTAGAAATTTTCCGAAATCAAATGAATAAAGAAGAAGAACAGAATAATAGCCAACTGAGAATTAAAAATGGGGAATAATGGTATAATGAGTGTCGGCTACTGAGAGCAATCGGTGTTAAATAGATACAATAGTTGTTTCGTCAGACGCAAATCGAATTCGAATTGTATAGGGAAGTGCTGAGCAGCAGAGATACGGAAGAGGCATATTATATATGACGCGTTTTTTTCGTTACGATCAGCAAACCGCTGGAACAGGTCAAAAATACAAAACGCTCAGAACTGCCCCCTAGGGACAACTCTCTAAGGTGAAGACTAGAGTGCGAAATGTGAGACCACGTCCTCTTCATTTTGCACACTCTCTAGACCGGTCGATAGGCGAGATAGTGACAGCGAAATGACGAGACCGTGGTCTCACATTTCGCACTCTACTCTCTACGCTGAAGAAGACGCTGCTGCGTTTATTTCACAATACGACCCTGTACAAATCGCTTTCATGTAAATAATTTCCTACTTTTTTGCGTTTTTTTATATTTGATATTAAATTTCTTACGTGTGTTGGAACGAATAAGGAAATTATTATCAAGTAAACATGTGTGAGTCTTATTTTCAGTGGTTTCTCAACTCGACCATGAGATTAATCATAATGAGAGCTCACAAAACCATCTTATATAGGTGGACAAGATTATAATGGACAGTATAGAGTTTCGCATACGCGCTTCATTTCAAATTTCAACAAAAATATGCATCTTTACGTTTTGACTGTACTCAGGGTACGCAACACAAGTTGTAAACAAATGAGATTACAAGGTCAAAACAACGTTGTTTACAAATTGTAATTTTCTCTTCATTTCTCCGATTTACAATTTGTAAACAAATGAGGGGGCGGGGGCGCCGCCCAAATTATTTTCTTCTTCAGAAATACATTATAATCGAATTGTAACATGAACAATGGTACATACAAATGGGTGAAATGGCATCTACTGTTAACAAACAATATACGGCATCGAATCAGTGGGGATCACAATTATTTCACCAATGTCTTGAGGGAATTTTCATCTTGAAGCCAATATTGACCGTATCTATTTCCGTTTCTTTTCGGAATCTGAATCATTCCAGTCTTCCTTTTCCTTCCTCTCCTCCTCTTCTTCCTTTCGACCAATCATAAAGCGGAAACGATCGCTGCAGACAGAATTATTCGCAATCTCATTATTATACATTTTGATTTAGATATTTTGGTGTGGAAATTATTACACCCGTTTTTGGCATCTATTCCCGGAGATTGTTGTGGCATCTGAGCTTAGGTCCCAAATGTCACACAACTTTTTTTCCGCATTTGTTGCAATCAATAGTACATATCAGTGCGTTCGCATAAAAAGCGCCCCTTCACCGTACATCAAATTTTGACTATGTCTGATTTCGACATCGATCGATAGCCCCTGTTCTCCTCTTCCAATCCTGCTTTTCAAAAAAAATTCGCATTCAATTTGCATAGATAATTAACTCGAAAGATTGCACATTGATCGACTGTATCTCAGTTCCTATTGGGAATTTGGCATTACTTGCTGAACAAATGTTTCTTGGTTTGGCCAAATGAATAGACGTGCGTTTTTAGAATTTTGAAATTCAATGATTTTTGAAAAATGCAAATTTTAGAAGCTTCATATCTCGAATACCAGGAAAAAGTGCTTTTGGAAGATTGATGTTACGTAATTTTGTATGTAGAATCTGTTATAAAAATGGAATTTCCAGCCAGGTAAATCCATGCAAACTACTGTTTTCAAAACAGTACTTTCGTATTATTCTTCACAGTTTTCACTCGATGAGCGGTCGAAATGGCTCTAAAACATTACAATTCCTCATGGATCGTCGACTCAAATGATTACGATAGGTCACGTCGATAAACAGTATTGTGAATCCTTTGGTCTAGTGTACATGGATATTTTTAGACCATCTCAGTTCAACTCTTCCTCACATTTGAATCTGATTTGCATAATACGATCGATAATCGCGGAAAAATTGGTTTTCCTTCTCCATCCCTAATCACGACGCTTCATTCTCGAAATAGTTTTAATGAATTTTACAAAAATATGATGTGAGATAACTTGTTTATTTGCACACTTAGAAATTGCAATGGAGGCCAAAAAATTATTATGATATTTATGTCGTTACGGTGACCATAGACACGCATTAACACAGAGCAATTATTTGCTGTACATATTTGGTGATGAATTGTACGGTTCTTACGCGAACGCACTGATATCAAGAAAATACTCGTACTCGTTCCCTCCCCCATTCACACTGTGGCAGACGGCGCCATAGTCCTTCCCTTACTTTGCACCCCCCCCCCCTTCACCAATAATTTCCCTCCTTTGTGTGACATATCTAAAACATCTTATATATAAAATATCTTATCTTATCTTACTTTGAGATAGTTGGGCGTCCTGCAGACGATTGCTGTGAGCAGCGTGCAGTTGAAGAATAAGCCAAGCAGATCGAAGACGACGTGAAAGACATCCACGAGCATCTAGAAATATAGATATCAGAGGCTGATAGGC
>BTSY01000297.1:0-21016 GCA_036245785.1 Pristionchus fissidentatus
AAACGTGTATTTTTTTTCCACATAACATTTAATCATGCTTGGAATTGATCTCAGACTGATTTTATTACACATAAACAATAAACAGTCGGAGATCAATGTTTCCTTTTTGAACAATGTCGGAAAGAGGAAGAAAAATTTCTACACAATAATTCCGATCTTTCCCAACAATCAACAAATAATGGTTTACATTTAAAAAAGTTTCAATAAGTTGTAAAAACTAACCGAACACTTGTGACATTTCATCCAATCTGTCTTGATCCTCCTTCTTCTCAAAAACTCTCCGCTGAACAACGTGAAGCGCGCACCGCTACACTGTAAATCGACATGTAAAAAAGCACAATCGCAATGAACACATAAGTCTGCGAACATAATATCAAAAAAAAAATATTACAACTAAAATTTTTATATATAAATTAATATTCTTACTTCCAGAATTATAATGTATCGAAATTCGAAAACAGTACTTTTTGTTCATGATATTTCGATCTTGTAATGTGCCCGCATTCCATGCACTTGAACCAGGCTCCGACCGGAAAATAAAGAATTGCTTTATTTAGCTTGAAAAAAAAATTATTTAGCTTCCGCCGGTACTGGGGGACGCCAAAAACGGACCCGGAATAGAGCACCCTAATTGAGACACTGCCCCTACTTTCTACAAACAGCGTAAATTCGTAATGGCATACCTCAGCATGGGCCACATTGTGTGTTCTCTTCATGTGTGAGAAGTAGGCATTGGACTGTTTTCACGGCATGCTAAAAAAACGAAATAAATAATGCAAAAATAACAACATATTGTACAATTTTTATACTCTTTCAATCAATAACGATTGGAAGAGAAAAAGAAGACTATAGGAAAACTAACTGAGCACTTGTAGCAGGCCCATTCCCTCTGTCCTCATCCTCCTTATCGGCATCCTTCTTGTTTCTCTTTGCAGCAAGGACAGCGTTGTCGCTGCTTGCAGTATCTGCTGCGAATTCGTATGCAGCTGTAGCAGCATCTGCTGCTAATCACTGATGCTGCAGCTGCAGCAGGTCGCTTTGCAGCCGATTTGCAGCTTCGACCGAGCGAGGCCCGTTCGTTCTGAAGCAAAAAAGTGGCCCGATCAACTCCCTTCCCGCTCCCCACTCTGCGAATGACCCATTATTAAATATCATTTTTAACTAGTTCATTTTTGTACATGTTGTCGCACCCTTCTGATGTACGATAAATAAATAAATAAATAAAAAATAAAAAAATCTATGCGTCTCACTGACGCTAATTTTTAAATCTGTTCAAATACTGCACTTAACAGTGCCTCATTATCAGCCTCTTCATTTTGCGATCCATCATCTACCGTAGCCTCCGGCGTCTCGTAAACCAATCTTCAATAAAACGTAGTAGTATAGAAAAAGCATGTAAACGATTTCGCCTGCTATTCATGATGATAAATCTATAATTATATGTTGTACTCGCATAAATATTATGATAATCATAACTCACGTCGACTTCACCTGCTTCCCTCATCTACCGTATCCATCTTCTCTTTCGTCCTGCAATCGATATTTACAGTTGATAATATCGTCTACCGTAGTCAACCCCACCCACTAACGTAGCTTATCACTACATCAGAGGGACTATCTACGAATCTAGTGAGTGATTGTAGTGAAAGTTCTCGACCCCGTCCTCCATGGCATAATTAAAATCGATAATGTCAGATACCGCAGTCAACCCCGATCCATTAGCGTATCTTATCAATAGAGATGACCACCCGAAAAGTCGAAACGAAAAAAAAGAAAGCGTTTCGACTCCGTTCCGGAACAGTTCTTTGTTTCGTTGTTAATCTTCCTTTGTACTTGAACAAAGGATATTTTCGAGTGGTAAATTCTACTTATCATACCTCACACCACAATTTACTAAGATAGTGAAAAAATTGTAAAAAAAGATCCGTGACCTACCTCATTTTTAGTTTGGACAGAGATCAACACTTGATTTTGCTTTTCCTTGTCCGAATCGACAGTCTGAGGATGAATCATATTTTATTTTTGTTGATTATCGATTTTCTGCTCGACTGCCGTACCTGAGTTGTTTCGTCCCTTCATCTCGGGAGCCGGCTGCGTTGCCAGTAGCTGCAATAAATATAAAATCGATAATAGAATTCTAGAGTAACAACAAATTTATTGATTATTTTAAAATTTAAAAAAAATCTAATATATTTTAAAATACCGCACATTCTCGATGGTTGCTCGTGCCGACTCGAGTTCTTTCTGTAAATATAAAAAAATCGATAATTGAAACAAATAAACGCATATAAACTCGCTCGTAACTAATTAAAGCCATTTCGAACAGTACATTTTTTTTACATTTACATTTTGAACAACTTTATCAGCTGATTTGGATGTTAGGTCAACTGGGTCGCCATTAGAATTCTCCACTGAGTTTGATTGTTCTTGCGATTTGCATGAAGAGAGGTCCAGCTGCCTTTACGAAATCGTCGCTCCATCTCTTAGCCGGTCTTCCACGCTTCCTCTTGCCTCTTGGGGTCCATCCGAGCACTTTCAGACTCCATCGATTATAGCATAATTTCGAGAGCCTCTCAACCCATATCCATTTACGCTTTTCCGCCTCTCTCACAACATCCTTCAACTTCGTAGTATCACGCACTCGCTCATTTGTAATGTGATCTAGTACGGTGATCCCTAACATTTTTCCGTTCGAGTTTACGCTGAGCAACGCAGAGTGATTCCTGATTTCGTTTAGTTAGGCACCAAGTTTCAGCATAGAAATGCGGGGAAAACAACACCATCGAATAGACGCTTTTTAAGGTACTTTGGACTGCCCCTTCCGAGGAAAAAATTCCGAGTATTTGGAGAATGCCCAGTTCGCACTTCTGGACACTTCTGTGTAGTTCACCCTTAAATCTACCCGGTCCGAGGGATATTTCTTGACCAAGATAAACTACCTTTTCCTTTATTTTAACCTGTTCTCCTCCCACAACGACTGCTCTACCATGGGGGTTGGTAGTTAGTGCTACAGTTTTGGTTCCATTTAAGCGCAATCCCACCTTCAACAACTCTCTTTCTAATTCGCGCACCATTAGACTGCACTTGGCGAGAATCGTGGGAAATGAGAACGCAGTCGTCTGCGTAGAGTAGATAAGATAAGTATTCGCCATCTATGCATATTCCTTTTCGAGCCCAATTTACTCCCCGGAATACCGTATCCAATACAGACACGAATAGTCGCGGGCTCAATCCATCCCCTTGGCGAACACCTCTACCGATAGACACCTCTACTCCCTTCCCATTTACTATGATAGAGCTTTTACTCTGCACTGTGAGTGATTGTATGAAACGTGTGAAGGTGAATGTACACCATCACTTTCATTGCAGAGAGAACGGAATCACACAGTACAGAGTCGAAAGCTTTGCTAACATCGAGGAATAGAAGGTAGAGAGGGCGTCTATACTCTTTGCAGTTTCCAAAAAGAGTGTTGAGGATGAAAAATCCCTTTGGCAGTGGAATGTCCAGATCTAAATCCCTGTTGTTCTCGAGGATCGAAGATCATCGAGCGAGCGGCCGATTCGGTTATTTATGACCGATGTGAGGGGTTTTTTGTATAGCGGGGAAGGAGGGAGATGGGGCGGTAATTTTTGGGTGTTGTTTTATCCCCGCCCTTATGCAGAAGAATGGTTCTTACTGTCCCCGAAACCTGGTGGAATATTACCCTCGATGAGGATTCTATTGAATAGTTATGCCAGGTATGGGGACAATGTAGTTGCGCCGATTTTGAGCTAATCAGGCCAACAAAAATAAAAACCTGTATGACTTTTCGCTGCCTAGCAAGGTTCATAGATACAACAAAGACGGCGGATGAAACCATACTTATGGCTACATCACTGGAAAAAATTCTCAATTAAAAAAATAACAGCACACCTCCAACTTTCCATTCAACTTCTCCAATGTCTCAATCCTCAAGTTCATTGTCGCCTTTTCATCCAAATTCTTCATCATCGATTCTCTCATCTTCTCCTATACACAAATATTATTATAAATATTAAATTATAAATGACAAAATGCTACTTCCTGTTAGGAATGATTGTATAATTTTATAACTGAAGTACAGGTTGATCGAAGAGCGAACATACACTTTATCGAAGATAAGATTTTAAAAAGCGGTCAAAGATCACCTTCATCGCTGTGTGTAACGAATCCATCTTCTGACGAGATCGATCGTGCTCCTCCTCAAATACCGATTGTATTTATCAAGGAAAAAATCGATAATCTTACCTTCTCAGGGCAGCAAACGACGGCTGCAGGAACAGAACCTATCGATGGTACGGTAGGCGGTACGGTAGCGACCGCGATGGGGGAAGGGGATACGGTAGGCGGGAAAGGGCTGCCGATCTGAAATCCCTGCGTATTCATGCCATAACACTTACACAATAGTAGCTCGAAACTAGAAAAAATCGATAACAATTTAGAAAATAGTTTTCCGCTCTCTACCGTACCCCTCTCCTATACCTGTCCTGAGGCAGCAGTCTGTCCAATGCCGTAGAATCCACCGAAGCATGGCGCCATTCCGGGTCCACCGAATACCGGGAAGTGCTGTGGTGGCGCCCAAACCGCGCCATACATCGGGTTGGCACCGGCGCTGAGACCCGCGCCCGGCTGTCCGAACACGCCTGTAAATATGTTTCGCATAATTTTTTTCAAAATATTATTTAAATGGAATTGGTCAACTGACAGCTAGCTATTCTATTCACTGAATATTCCTTCATACGTATCACTCGTTAGTTTCCCACCTGGGTAGTACTGCAGCTGCGGCTGCTGCCCGACTCCAAACTGTTGCTGCTGCAGTTGCTGCACCTGCGGCAGCTCACCCGGCTTTTGATCCGTTCCTCCGCTGGTGTTGTCGCTCATCGATCGTGACTGCTAATGAACAATATCGGCCTTAATCGATAAAAAAAGCACCGTAATGTCAAATCTTAAAATATTATTACGGTGAGGATACTGCGATTCCGCATCCAATGAAGAACTTTTGCGAACATTTAAAACATGCATTTTTAAAGCATAAAGATTTGAAATTCACTAGCATCAAGGTTTTCAATGTTGTATTCACAGGCGCGAGCCAGTTTACCCGAATTTGTTTCTAAAATTACTGTAGGATATTGTGATTAATATTGAGTTTTTAAAGAAAGGAGTGCAAAGCGGCAGATATTAGAAACGCTCCGGACGTATCGCTATAAATGAAATAGAAATGCCAATAGCCTCAACAGATTTATCCAAACAAGACAACATGGAAACATCAATAACATTAATAACAGAAAAGATTTGGGGAATTATTCCTTCTACAGTAAAAAATAATACTAGTCATTTTTTCTGGCAAATATAGTTGGTATTTAGAGAGGGTTGATACAATCATAGAATTGGTTAAGAAGGAGGGAAATGTCGAAATCAGAGTCTGAAAAGCTCTCAAATACTAACAAAAAAGACAATTATGATCGGTGAATAACACCTTTGCAAGTCAACTTTAGTTCGATAATTCAGTCAGTCGCATAATCTTCTCTAGCAGTGCGGCTTTCGACGTATCCGATAGTTCCTCGTACTCTTTAGTGGTCTGAAAATGGATTTTTTAAAAATGGAAATCATTTAATAATACATAATTGTGATAATAATAATAATAACAAAAATAAAATTAATAAAAAATCATACTAATCACCCTGAGATCCGTGATGCTCTTCACGGAATCCAGAGTAGTCAAGCAATCATCCTGAATAATTAATTTTAAAAATCAGTATTCAATCAATGACTAATCGCGACCTGTAGCTGGACGAGGCGATATTGATCGGCGAGCTTGAGCTTGAGAGGAATGGTGAAATCAGAGGAGCGAATGATGAATGATTCTGCTTTTTTCATCAACGACTGCAATTGTACAAAATTGAACTCTCTTTAGGCTGATCTTTGAACTTTAGACTGATCTTAGAACTCTTCTCATTTGTTGACTAGTAAATCTCCCACAACAACTTTACTAAATATTTGATGGAAAGCTTATTTCCACAAGTCCCCTTCTGTTTGCATGCTTACCTGAATCTCGAAACGATCTGCGAGGCTCAGCAGGGAAGTCACATTTGCATCTAAAATAAATATTTTCCTGCAATTGCATCCAAAATAATTTTGTTTTCATTTGAATGTAAAAATATTTCTTCTATTTTACTAACCATTGATCTTGTTGTCGGAGGGGTAGATCACGTTGAGAAGCTCGACAAATTCCTGCAAATAGTGTATTTTTAAAAAATTCCTCCCCTCACTCTTAATTCCCGCGTGGGTGCCCATATCACTCCCTTCTCTTCTGTGAATTCCCCACTCCTTAATACCATTTGTGTAAGTCGCACATAAATGTGCATGTTGTCGCACCCTTAGTGTACGATAAATAAATACATAATCTGTCGGTCGAAAGTACCTGATACTGAACATCTTCGATCTCTATTTCCTTCTTCTCCTTTTCGTCAAAATTGCCGTAGAACATTGTGTTGAAATAGGGAGAGTGGAGAGAGAGGAGCTGGTAATAGACGTTAATTACTTGATGTTAAAATGAAAAAATAAAGAGGAATTTTTAATCATCGCTTGCGAATAATTTTTTACTGTTTAATTAATTTGTTAATTTACCTGCTTGCTCACATGTAGTTTCTTTCCCTCAATCACCAGAATTCCATCGTTACGAGGATCGGAATCATCAGTGAAATCGATGGTAGGAACAATTCTAAATCAATTAAAGACTAAATTTAAACGCATTCAACTTTTAAAAATACATTAAATTAACTTGGATAAAATATGCTGGACTTTAGACTAAATGCATAGTGGCTGTTTACTATTTTAAAATTGATCGTTGTAAACTTTTTTATTGGGATTTCGATAATTCTTTAGGAGCAGGTTCGAAAAAATAATGTTCATCGAGTTATAGAATTGCCAGCTCTCAAATGGCCCATCATAGAGGCATTGTAAGCTGCAGATCTACGTTAACATTATTTCGCCAATCCTAGCCAAGAAAGTCTAATAAATACGTACCTGTGTTATGAGTCATCCTCCCCTCCTTTCCTATACTACTCATGTTACTCATGTTGTACAGTTGTATAGTGATTGCTCACCATCCCATATATAAGTGTGAGCTACCCTCAACAGGGACCGTTGGAATAAAGTAAGATAATATACCAGAAGGAAGCTCTTAACATGGCGACCATTCGGTAAATTGATCGAACTCTATCCAACGTTGCGTCCTTCCGTTGCTGCCGCCTCCCTCCGCCACCAACTACCCGTGAGAACCGTGAGAACCGTGAGAACCGTGAGAAGAGGAGAGGAGAATCGACAGGAGCTTCTGGAGTGTGGAGACGACCTCCACTGCAGGTCAGTTTCAGTTTCTTTTTACATCTTTGCCTAATATACTCAAAAACAAACAAAAAACAAAAAAAAACTTTTTATTTCAATTTCGCATCTAATCGGGAAAGGGAAGATATACAATGTCGGGAGTAATCAGACAACAAATCGGTCGTTGTCGCAACGTTCTGAGAGATCTGCTGGAGAAGTACTACGCTCTTCTGCCAGAAGGGTATGATCTCTCTATTCATGATAAGGAAACTCTCCAATCTGTTCTGACAGAACTCGAGAACCTGTATGAGAAAGTGGCAAATGCGTTTGGACAGCTGGAAAGATATCATGTTGAATGGACTGAAATAGTGAAAGTGGACGAGAGAGAGAAGCAGGTTCATGAGGACTACGTGAACAAATATGGAGGATATGACGGGTACTTAACTGAGATTCCGAAACTGCTAAGTGAAATGGAAAACAATCGATCACAAATCTCAGGTAGATTAGAAGAACTCAACCAGGGTATGAATCACGGAGCATCTACTCCTAATAATGCCCAAGGTCGTGCACGCCTGGAGCCAGTCCTCCAATCTGGAACTACTAATACCACATTACCTCAGTACATTGCTAGTCGTAATGGGGATCACGGTCCCAGACCGATGCCCGGGATTGATAACTCGGACACTGTACCTCGGTACAATGTTCCTCGTAATGGGGATCACGGTCCTAGACCGATGCCCCGGATTGATAACTCGGACATGGTACATCAGTACAATGATCCTCATACCCCAGAGTTTGGTCATGCACCTATGCTCGATGATGCTGATAAAGATGAATTGTTGAATATGCATAGATTGGAAAGACAAAGAGAGAAAAATGATGATGACGCACTTGAGGGTCTGGTAAACCCCTTCGAGAAAATGGATTTCAATAATGATAATTACATGAGAAAAGACAATAGTCAAATGGCAGAAGCAAGACTGCCGAAAATTGACATCAAAGTATTCGATGGAAATCCCATTCGTTGGCCTGAATTCTGGGGACAATACAATGAACTGATCCATAAGAAACCGAATTTCGCTCCCATCATCAAATTCACGTATCTCAGAAATCTACTCAGCAATTCTGCAGAGCAGATCATTGCTTCTCTTCCACTCGCTTCGGAGAATTACAATGTCGCAGTAGAAATGCTGCAAGATTACTACGGTAACTCCAAACTCATCGCTACTCGTTTAAGAAATGAATTGAACGACCTTCCTCCTAGTGATAAACTCGACAAGAAGTTGGTTCAATTGTACTATTCAATCACAAGAATATTCGGACAACTACAACACATTGGATTCAATCCAGACAACCATGACTTCGCATACATCATTGAGAGAAAATTGCCAAAGAAAGTCATATCGAAACTATACACTGATGGTTCGAAGGAAAGAATGACAGCCAAAGAATTACTCTCAGCTCTGAAAGAAGTTGTTAGAAAATTTCGATTGGTGGATGACATTACGGACAGATCTCATACTGACTCAAACACGCACTATTCATTCTACACTAATGATTACTCGTCTGACGACAAAAGAGGAGACATCACATTCCGATGTCTTCTTTGTGGAGACACTCGTCATGGAGTGAAGAAGTGTGATAGATATAGTCGTACCAAGGATAAGTATCGGAAACTCAAAGACTTGGGAAATTGCACAAGATGTTTTGGAAATCATGATACATGGAAATGCCACTCGTATACTAGATGTAGTAATTGTGGAGGAAAACACAACACACTATTCTGCGATATGGAGAATAATAGCCGTCGCGGGTCCTCGAATGACTATTACAAAAGAGAGCATTCTCGTGATCGTTCTCGTCCCAGAAATGAGACACCGTATCGGAGCCGAAACAATAGTGAACAGTACTCCAACAAGAGATACTCGAGAAAACCGTCGCGTGATCAAAGCAGAGAACATTATCGTGACAGATATCGATCAAACAATCATTACCGAGACGAGGAAAGTAGAACCGACTATAGAGACCGAAATAGAGATAGATACAGAGATTAAATTTTAAAAAAAAACGGTAATTACCAATACTGGATGTCTCGGTTGCTTATCAGTAGCAAAACGGGAAATTGCATGCAAAACTACGTGATCAGTAATTCACGCAGAATTACAATGCGTACCATTTACAGCGATATTAAGTTGCAATCCAAATAATAACATAGAAGAACACATTGTACATTACTTATCTTAAGTAGTAAACAAAACATTTCATAAGATGGCACGAATACATATAATAAATTACACTAAATGGTTTCGCAAACTGTGTTGAAGCGCAAAACGAAATAAGTCTAGAATGTGTTAACTTTCTAAAATGTGATAAAGAAGTTCCTAATAGCAAAGACTAGTTGAACACAATATTAGGCATTGTTACCGCAACAATGCAGTTCGCAAAATCAATAATCATTGTAATAGAATCATTCGTCTTGAAAAACTCGTTCATTGTTACCCTTACACTTATTTTGTTAATATTTCTCATTCTCAAGATTACTATACGAATCACATGAATTGTTCATGTGTTACAACATCTCACACCACCTCTCCCTTAAACTCAAGACGCAAATACACTTCAACGACTTCACCGCGAGAGGAGGACAACACAGCGACGTCGTAGGATTTAGGATTTATGTTGTTTCTCATTTGTAGGATTTGCTTTATGTGATATTATTGAAATTACTGTTTTTAATGTATTATTCTGCACTAGCATTTTGATACATACATAGATTGTTTTTTTAATCCATCGATTTTCACTAACTAAGTAACCCCACATACCTACAACACTCATCATCAGTCAACTTCACACCTTCGTCATAACCGTACCCAATCATCGTCATCTTCAACATCTTTCTTCTTCTGGAGGTCCTTCCCTTCGTTATCAGATACTCGGACCCATATTCTTCTTAGATATTCCAATCTCTCGGAATATTTTAACTCTCTTTTCCTGTCACCTCGATGGCACAACATGCCATTCGCCTACTGCCACTTCCAACCTTTATACTCATCTTGGCTAAACAGTTAAGCACTGGCCAACCATTTTCTTTGCTTTTTCGGGAGTGTTATGAGTCATCCTCCCCTCCTTTCCTATACTACTCATGTTACTCATGTTGTACAGTTGTATAGTGATTGCTCACCATCCCATATATAAGTGTGAGCTACCCTCAACAGGGACCGTTGGAATAAAGTAAGATAATATACCAGAAGGAAGCTCTTAACAACCTGAGCCCCCTGATGTTAGTGAACGTGATGCGAGCTTCAACAGTGATTTTGTCATCCTTGACGAAGTTCTAAAATGTAGTATAGTTAAAATAATTTAAATAAAATGCAGGAGATGAACTAACGTTGCTCTTATCGAAGAGTTTCGCCCATTTGATATTACATCCGCCCCAATTCAACGTTTTGCAGTCGAATCGCTTTGAGAACTGCAAATACATATTTTATTTATTTATTACAGAACTTCCAATATATTGTGCCATTTTTAAGTCGTCAGAGCTCCAATTCGATTCCCAGTGGCCCCGAATAGACTCTTGATAAACGGCGTGTAAACTAAACTAACTAACTTCCAAGACTTCCGATATTAAAATATCAGAATATTTCGCGACAGAAAGAGAGAGAGAGATCAAGAAAGATTCAACCTTGTATATTTCGTTGCTCTTCTCATCCTTTCCGAACAGCTCCATCTCAAAAGCGACGTCGACACTCCAAAAGTTGGATCGATTCTCTGCGCAACGAAGAAAAGCAGCGAGATGGTCAACACCCTCAGTCGACGCCTTCTCCAAATGCAGATCCCTCAAATATATATTAAAGTTTTAAATTCTGGAAAATTCTTATATTGGATCTGTTCATTTAAAACGCTCGCTACGATCCATCGCTGAGACTGAAGATGCGTTATCCAAAATGCGAAATATCCGCTCATCTTGTAATTAGTTTAATTAGTTTAGTTTAAAGTTAGGGAAACAAACGCGATAGACCAAACTTACCATTCCACTCCCAACGCCTCAATTGTGTGAGACTCGGCTCCTTCCGAATCCAGAGTAGAGATGGCATCGACCTCCCATCGAATTACGCCCGATGAAGCACGTCCTGACATTTAATTAATTAGATTGTTTAATAATCTTCATTTAATGTGTCTTTTTTCATACCTTCCAATCAATTAATTAAAATAATTCTTACTGTTACTGTTAAGTTAGAACACGATTCCGGAATGTTGAATACGTGCTCGCGTGTAGGAAAACCACAAAAAAAGACATTCTTGCGTTTCAAGTGTACTATAATTAGGTGGGAGATATTCTACATAGCTGATAAATCACTCAAAAATGCATTTTGAATTTTAAAGTAATAACATTACCAGAATGGTCACCGACGGTCGACATTATGGCGAGATGAGAGGGTAGAGAAGGATCTGGACGATGGTGTAATTTGATTGAACACGAATTGTAATAAAAAGATATATTGATTGGATGAGACAACCAATTATATTAAAATGCATTAACTGAATCAACAAGCTCTTTATCAAAGGGTTCACAAGGACAAACAGAAAAACAACAAAAAGAAAGCAACAATATGAACTACCGTATACAAGCAATAGTTTTAATCGTCTCACTAGGATTAATAGGAGAATATCAGTTCATGGCTTTAGCAGAATGTACTCCAGCACTTTGACTTTCTCCTCGGCAGCAAGTCGCGTGTACACACTGTTCTGCTGCAAATGAATTATAAAAATAACATTTAAAAAATATAAAATTCCTTTCGAAATTATTCGACATACATTTGTCACCCCCGCGCGACATCGTAATTTGCTTTTGCCGTAATTTCCCGTGTCCTGCGTTTCTTGTAGTTACTATCGGTTACAGTAACCTGCACTACCGTACTCACCCTCATCCTTCCAAAGTACTCCTCTCCATCCCACGACGATAGTTCTTTCCTCAAGTGATCCTGGAAATGCGAATTCGTGAAATAAAGATCCATATTTTATTATTTGTTACATCGAGATAGGTTTGCCCTTGAGACAAGACATTTAATATATTGCAATTTAATAAAAACCTTTTTTTTCTTTTTTAACCAATTTCAAAAAAAATTGTGAAATCGTTAATGCAGAAAATTAAGTCAATGAGCTCACTTCCAATTCGTTCAAATCGTAGACATTGTACCATATGATCCTCTCGTGCATGATATCTTCTGCTTCAGAAGAAAGCAGGAAGTCAACAGCAGCATCTCGGATGAACTGAAAAGTTACACTTTTAATGAGGAGTCATCAACCGATTTTCATTCATTCATTATTTATTCCATCTCCTACAAGAAAGTTAACAGTGAAATTTATTTTTTTCTTTTAAATATTTTGTTTGTAACCTTGATTTGGAAGAGGCGCGCGAGCTTCAGAAGGTAACCAACATTGATCACTGAAACATAAATAAAGAAATTAATTTTAATAAAACAGTCACCTGAGACTTTCTTTGATGATGGGTAGATGCAGTGCAATAGATCGACAAATTCCTGAAGAAAAAATTTGCCATTTGCTTATATTTATGAAATTATTTCTAATATACCTCGTATTTCACTCTCGGAATATCAAATTCATTCAGATTCTTCGTGTTTTCAGCGACGAAAAAAGTCTCGTGAAAAATCTTCGAATAGACGGACAGATACTGTAATTCATGAATTTTGTAAGCAATATCCATAAATTTCTTCCTACAAAATATCAATAACCTGTTTGTGAGCGTGAATTTTCTTTCCCTCAACGAAGAAAGTGACGTCACTAAATTGAGAAGGAGAAGAGAAATTCATCTTGGGAATCGCTCTGAATTTATTTATTGACAGTAATCACCATTGAATGGCGGAGATGGCCGAGTGGTGTAAGGCGCCGCTTGTCATACGAATGATCACGAGTTCGATCCCCGCCCAGGTTCACCAAGTCTTCCATCCCCCTCGGTGGCGGTAAAATTGGTAGCAACTTTGATTGCGGAAGGTAGGGGCTACGTAGACCTTGTTAGCTAACCGGCCTTACCGGTGAGCCCCGGCAGAGTAGTCGCTTGTCGACGTTAACATCTCTTGATTCCGGTAGTAACTTTACCTTTACCTTTACCATTGAATTTCAACGGTAGACGCCGATATTTCTCTTGCTTTTTCATGCTCTCTCGACAGCGGAACGTGGTTTAGCCGTGGAGCGTGTTATTATTTTGGACGAGTGATTGTAAATTTGTAATAGCTGATCACCTGATTCCGTTCACATTCCTAATGGCGATTTTAGCACCGATGTGAATGCATTCCCAATCGGTAAAGCCTACATCAGGAATGGAGCAGAAACTCTTGAAGCCGCCCCTGTTGTTTTTACGGTCGAATCGGAAGTCGAACTGAAAATTAAAATCAAAAAAGAAATCCTTAATATTCAAATAGTGCGTGGGTAGTTTTCGAACGGGAATTTTTTTTAAATCCCGTTTGGGATTACTCTTATTTTCCCCGGATTTTTTGGACGCTCTTTAAAGGGACCTGGCAGACCTACATGTTGTACGCACTATTGATCAGAAATTGCCTTAAAACAACTAAAATGAAAAAAAATAAATTTTAAAAAAATTCTGAAAATTTATTTTAAAAAATGAAAAGTACGGTACTGATTAAAGCGTTCCGGTACATCTCTATCGTACTGATAAGCAGCGCATGATTCGGTACGTAGTTTGTAGCCAGTTGGCAAAGTGCCAGCGACAATTGCCGGCCCTACACCTGGCTCCCTCGCGGCGGTTCTTTTCTCTTATTTCATCATTTTGAATCGATTTTTCTTATTATTTCGGCTTAAACCTGCGGATAGTTATTGTTATCCCACCTCTCCCACCAGTTGTCACGCTTTGCGACTCATTTGCGTTACTCACAAACCGGTATATTTGAATTAACTCGGTTTATTCGATGTCAGTACAAGGTTACATATTTGCAACGAGTTCAACTTGTTTTGGGTGGTTTTTGCCACTCTAAATTCCCTCTTCATCGCTTATTCTTGCTTCGCGTTCTCTTTCTTCATTCCCGTCAATTTCTTCCTCGTTTTCTTCCTCTTCCTCTCCTTCATCCGCGTCTTCTTCATTCCATTCCTCCCATTCCTCGTACTCGCCCAGTGTCCCCTCCTCCTTCTCCTCCCACCACTTGATCACTTCGTCGTAGACATCGTCGTCCGGAATCCCAATCCGCCGTGCGTATTGTTGCTCGTTGATCTCCTCACGCACTCGCAAACTCTCCATCATGATCTGAAATTGGTTCGATCAATCAATATCGATTAGGTTCCTCTTGCCTCTCTTCTCCATTCGTGAACTCCGGGTCCTCTCTTCCGTTTCACGGCAATGATCACCTTGCCCTTCCTTGTCAATTTCGTGTTGCCCGTTTCCCATCTCATTCCCAACAAATCTTGCATTACTAAACTGTTGTAGTGGAGCACCGAAAGCTTCGTCTTGAGCCGATAATAGTGGGGCGAGCTGAAAGTAGCCAAAAACCACATTCTTGTTGTATTTGTTATTGACTAACCAATGGAAGCGTTTCGATGAGTACATGAGGGAGAGAGAGTGAAAAGACTCGTTTATGGCCGTATCTGCGAGAGCGGCCGCAGAGATGAACGCCTTTTCGAAAGAGGGCTTGTAGAGCAACTCCCTCACCATTCCCAGCAAGTCAGAGTGCTTCTATATTTAGATATTCAAGTATTAAATATATTTATCATGCTGTACCTTCTTCGACAGCTTCAATCTCTTCTCCCCCTTTTTCAATTTGCCCAATTTCTCGTGTTCACACCTCTTCACCAGTTTGAATTCCTTATCCTATAATTCATTTCCTATCACTTTTTGCATACGTCTATTTACCTTTGCCCATGAATGTTGTCCCTGAATGTGCTTCAAGAAAGATCGCACTAATTCAAGGGCACGCGGACGATCCGCCTTATTGGGGTACTTGTGATGGGCAAAGTATAAGTGATTGAAGAAGGAACGATAAATCGGAGTCATCGTTGGGTTCGATTTAATGACCTTCAAATACACTCGTTTGCGCATATTTTTTGTTGCATCATCTCACTTTGAACCACTCTTTGCGTAGTGGCCTCTGAACATGCCACCAGTCGAGAAACATCTCGATGGTGGCTGTCTTGGGCTCTTCTCGCAATGTCTTGTTGACCATGTTGTTCTGATCGCCAACGCGCGCGCTAATAATATTATATATTGTATCTGTTTATATTTCTCTGAGGCTTCATAATGGGACCTGGTACTGCAAATGAAGTTTTAAAAAAACAAATTAATTAGAGTATTGAAAAACCAGCATATTATTACAATGTAGAAATAAATTGTAATTTTCAATTTTTTTTATTTCACCTGGGTTTGCCCGGTGATATTGTGTTTCCCTGCTAAAAATTGATTTCAGTCATCCAAGCCAAAAAATAGAAAAAAAAGAAAAATTCAAAACTAGATCAACAAAAAAAAGTAGTAAAAATGTGCGGTTTTAAAAATTCAACTATATAAAAATAAGGTTTGCACTGTAAAATCACTTCATTTGTAGTACCAATTCCCTTTAATTAGAAAAAAAAGTGATACCGTATTTTCACTCCATCGTCTACTAATTCAACAAGTGCTCGCTTTGCTCCCTCGCTCTCCATTCTGATCGAAATACCATCTAAACTGATTGATTGTTTTCGCAATTTCGATTTTGCGGGTATCACCTATCCCAGGTTCATGCTTGTGGACGGTGGAGGAGGACAGGGCGAGCTTAGTCTCGCAATCGATCACCGTAACCTTGCAGTTAGGCGCGTTAAATCCAGGGCAATCATATTGCCCATCTATCGATACTGTCAACCCCTCCTCCTTCAAATGAACTTTTATTGATACATTTGTTTGTATTCTAATACCTTCGCCGCGCTCAATGCGACTTCTCGCGCGTCTCTCTGCCAAGACTCATAGACGCGATCGATTGCTACCGCACCCGTGTCTCGTATAACTTTGCGCATTGATCTGTCACTCGGAAACGCGATATCGATCTCCTTCGCCATATCAATCAATCTCTGTAATACCGTAATTTAGAGTAACCTACATAGGATCTAATACCGGCAGGGGGGTCCCAGTAATAAACGCTCCAATGGGGATCCAGTGGTTGAGAGAGTATACCTTTCCCTTTCCACTTCCCACTTTGAATTGACTCTCCCACCGTCCGTTGGCAGTACAACCGAGGCACTCGTACGTGACAATGGATGCACTACCAACTCTAGCGACCGCGACCGAACTGGTATCTAGTCGGGCTCCACACCCTTTACATCGATCGAAGAGAGAAAGGAGACAATCGATTTCTACTATCGCATATCGATTGTTCTCTTTTCTCTCCTCGTCCTCTTCTTGTTCTTCAATTCTCTCATCTTCCTCTACCCCTTCCATCCCCTCAATGTCTTGAGACACGCGATACTCTGAACCCTACAATGTCTATTTTATATACTCCCTTCCTCATTTTCTCACTTGTGATTGCGCGGGTTCCACTGAAATTGTCGAAAATGCGGACTTCATACGTTGCGGCAGTAGTTCATTTATTGATTCGTCATTCCAGGGTACCCCTTCATCGAGAGAAGACGGGTCGAGAAAGAGAGGCGTCGTCGAAGGAGGCTAGTAGATGTAAATAGTTATAAGCCCACATAGTTTTTAGAACGCCCTATATTGTATTTTAGTATTTTTTAAACAATTTAGTTGATGTTGAAAATTGAATTAGGAATAGTGTATCACGCCTCTCACGAGAGGATCGAGCTAAATTAACATTTCTAGGGAATGGTGCCAAAAAATGAAAATGAGTTTTTCTTGGTTTTGGTACCCTCTGGGTACGCCTGACATTCTCCCGAAGTCTCGGAGCCCGAATATCATTTTGTGGCTCGGTATATCGATTCGGGTCCTCGGGTACCCAACGTTGACCTCGTTTTTCGTTCAAATCATGTCGTGGTCCCAAGATGGTCATAACTGAAAAAATTAGCTGCTTTTTAACACTTTTGAAATCTTCGAAGTTGAGTATATAGATATAAATGAAGAATAAATGAGAATAAATAAAGTATATAGATCGATAAAGCATGGAAAAAGAGTATAGGTACTTCTCGCATGATTTTTCGCACAAACCAAAGTTGGGTACCCGAGGATCCGACCAGGTGTACCGAGCCACAAAATGCTATTCGGGCTCCGAGAATTCGGGAGGCTGTCAGGCGTGCCCAGAGAGTACCACATCCAATAAAAAACTAATTTTCGCTAGATCGATCCTCTCGTGAAAGGATGTTACAAACAGTATGCACGTACTCATTGTCTTTGACTTTCTTCATCATGTTGTTTTTGGTTGTGGAAGCAATGCCAAATCACAAAAATTGCATGTGCGAATGATTTGCCGTACTATAGATTACCACATTCCACATCCTAGTGGAAGCTCCAGAAAGGGGCTTGGACGAGAGTTTCGATCTTTTCTAGATGTAGTTGATTCGAACCGTGGCCTTGATCCACGTGCATGTTTGCAGGGTTACATCCAATATCCATGCCAGCTAATGTTCGCCACCTACCGTACACAATTTACAGTAACCAGAATTTCTGTAATTAAATTTTATTTGTAATTTCTGAAGTTGTGGCCACGAAAAGTCATTGCCCGGGAGTACTGTATCCCATGTACAGTACTCCCGGCTACAATAGACCTACCGTAACCCGTATTTCTGAAGTAATGAGAAAAATGAATGCCCTCGCAGAAGTTATTATCGCTCTGTGAAATCAATGCGCGTCGTCCTCCTTATCAAATTCAAACAAGGTATCATTCGAAGTATTATTTTTTAGTATTACCCATTTTAATAACAGAACTTACTCTTTCCGATCACAACTTTCTGAAACTTGTCTGATTTGTTCCGTTTTGTCTCTCTGACTACTCCCCTCACTCGCTGTGGCGGAGGGGGCGGATTGGTCGATGGGGGTACGGTAGGTCTGTTGTAGCCGGGATTACTGTACATGGGATACAGCACTCTCTGGCGATGACTACTCGTGACAACAATTTCAGAAATTACAAAAAAAAACATTTTAATTACAGAAATTCGGGTTACTGTATCCTGGTTACGGTAAATTGTGTACGGTAGGTGGCGGACATCAGCTCACATGGATATTGGATGTACCACTGCAAACACGCGTTGACCACGGTTTGAATCGACTACATCTAGAAAAGATAAACGAACTTATTCGTTTACGGCGAACATTTGCCATTGTCTGGCTAAACGACAGTTGTTTACCACGAGTTCTCTTTCACCCACCAAAGCAAGCTATCATTCATTTCCGAATTCGTATCTCGGTCGTGAATATTCTTAGATTGTATGATCACTCTTATTGATTGAGCTGTTATTACATTATTTTTGTAATACATTTCTGTGTTGTTGTCAATTCAGACTAATCAGTTAATTCACACTAACTTGTTCACTACGAGAATCGTCATGTGATTGTGATTGATCTGATGAGAAAGTGAGACGACTTGATGGAAGAGGGGAAATCTGATTATAAGAGATTTCGCTTGTTTTCGCTACGTTTTGTAAGTAATTGATTGTGCTTATAAATATTTCCCTATTTGTTTGCCCGAATAAATAATCCACTAACTGAAGAGGGTTTGGAGAATGATGAGGGCTCGGCCATATCAGCTGGTCGAGTCGTTCGAAGTGAAATAACTGGCCGAGTTCCCAAGAAAGAAGGAATTGGGGCAGGGCGATTCTGCGGAAGAAAGAAACATATTCGGAAATGAGTGTAATACGGTAATCAAAATGGTAGCAAGGAGTACACTAAGCAAAAATATTGATTACTGTAGTCCTATACTCGTTTTCAGTTGTTCATCCGTGATGTATGATCTATTACTCGGAAATGCTAGTTTTTTTCGAATACTGTAGAACAAGGGTAAGTGCCGTTTACGGCAGGATGCGACGATTCGCAGAAATTACGGTAAGAATTCTACTGGTAGGGATTACGGTAGGATACTAATTACTAGTCGAGATATGCATAGGAGGTTACGGTATGACTGGAGACCGTAAGCCTTTCAGTATGCCGAATATTGTTAGTCTACTGCCACTCACGTCAATCGGAACTGCGTCGTTGGGGAACCGGAAGTGCCTCAGGCACCATCTTGGATCCTTGGTTGCGCGGTGTCGCTGCAGCTCTCGGGCGGTCCGAACCGTATCCAAACTCAGCCTCAGAATCCATTCTAGCTGCGCAGCATACCGTCCGTGTGGTGGAAAAGTCCTAGTCTGATCGGTGAACTCCCCGCACAAGAAGCATTTCTTCTTGCGCGCCGTTCCGCTCATTCTGCAAATATATTTAGTGTGAATTCCACGCATGCGTGTCAGTAATCTTCGTAATTGGACTAATAAAAACGAAAAACATGAAAAATAAATATAAAATATAGTAAGAAATCAATAAAATTACAGTAAAACGCGAGGGGGAAAAGTGGTGTGCCCCGTGGCGCCTTTTCCCAATGTACCGGTGTCTCAAAGACGGTTCCCGGTCATAAACTTTGAAAATTGCGGAAAATTCAGGAAAAATTTTAAAATTATTTTTTTTACATTTTTGATATCGCATAACATTTCTGCGTTATCTGAACCTTAATCATTTTCCGGTGCCGGGTCCCTTTAAAACAATAAATACCCTTCTTCTGATATGCTTGTTCTCATCATCCAAATTAATCAATAGGAGTTCCGCCGTTCCCTCACAACACCAAGCCTTCGATCGACTTTTATCATTGGCCACAAGGAAGAGCGAGAGAACAGAGTCCTTTTTAGTTCCATCATAGACCTCCTCGGCGCTCATTTTCCTGAAAAATAACTAAACTATGGAACCATCATAAAGTATAAATAGCAATTGTCCAAATGTCATCCATAACGACTACTAATAATCTGTAAAAATATCAGAAAAAAATATTAAAATAACGTACTTCGCAATGTAGTCACAGGTATATTCGTATATTATATTCGTATTATTATTATTATTATTATTATTATATTCTTATATTCGTCTCACGAATCCGAGCGAAAAATATATCCGAATGTAAGAGATGCTAATTCGTGTTTGAAATTGAACATAAGAGATTCGCACCAGTTGATTCCGCCAATCTCGACTGTTTCTGTGTAAACCTCTTCGCTGTAGTCATTGTCGATGAGAAATCGAAAGCCACCGTCCCATGACGAATCTTAAGGAAGTGAGCATGAAAGAGATCTATTTCCCTCTTTTTTTATTACCGCTAGGTTTTACTGACGAAAAACTTGCAATCCCTAGAATGATTCGATTTACGCATAATTCCTCCACTTACAGGAAATAATTGTGTCTGTCTGTCTGTCTGTCTGTCTGTTTTTTTTTCGTACGCGTGACAGACATTTTTTTCGCATTTTCCTTATATTTCGCTTCAAAATCGCGCTATCTTCTCAGATCCTTTTCCATACGATAACTGACCAGAATAGCTTTCAAATTTTACAAAATTCAATTAGCCAAATCCATGGCCAAGTGGGTTACGCGCTGGACTAGAAATCCGAGCGACGCAGGTTCGACCTTTTGCCGCATTTTTCGCAAGTGGGCAAACCTTTTGCCGCACGGGCAAACCTTTTGCCGCATTTTTCGCAAGTGCCAGAAACCGTTCTAGCACGTTT
>BTSY01000298.1:0-20914 GCA_036245785.1 Pristionchus fissidentatus
CCTAAGCCTAAGCCTAAGCCTAAGCCTAAGCCTAAGCCTAAGCCTAAGCCTAAGCCTAAGCCTAAGCCTAAGCCTAAGCCTAAGCCTAAGCCTAGAGCCTAAGCCTAAGCCTAAGCCTAAGCCTAAGCCTAAGCCTAAGCCTAAGCCTAAGCCTAAGCTAAGCCTAAGCCTAAGCCTAAGCCTAAGCCTAAGCCTAAGCCTAAGCCTAAGCCTAAGCCTAAGCCTAAGCCTAAGCCTAAGCCTAAGCCTAAGCCTAAGCCTAAGCCTAAGCCTAAGCCTAAGCCTAAGCCTAAGCCTAAGCCTAAGCCTAAGCCTAAGCCTAAGCCTAAGCCTAAGCCTAAGCCTAAGCCTAAGCCTAAGCCTAAGCCTAAGCCTAAGCCTAAGCCTAAGCCTAAGCCTAAGCCCTAAGCCTAAGCCTAAGCCTAAGCCTAAGCCTAAGCCTAAGCCTAAGCCTAAGCCTAAGCCTAAGCCTAAGCCTAAGCCTAAGCCTAAGCCTAAGCCTAAGCCTAAGCCTAAGCCTAAGCCTAAGCCTAAGCCTAAGCCTAAGCCTAAGCCTAAGCCTAAGCCTAAGCCTAAGCCTAAGCCTAAGCCTAAGCCTAAGCCTAAGCCTAAGCCTAAGCCTAAGCCTAAGCCTAAGCTAAGCCTAAGCCTAAGCCTAAGCCTAAGCCTAAGCCTAAGCCTAAGCCTAAGCCTAAGCCTAAGCCTAAGCCTAAGCCTAAGCCTAAGCCTAAGCCTAAGCCTAAGCCTAAGCCTAAGCCTAAGCCTAAGCCTAAGCCTAAGCTAAGCCTAAGCCTAAGCCTAAGCCTAAGCCTAAGCTAAGCCTAAGCCTAAGCCTAAGCCTAAGCCTAAGCCTAAGCCTAAGCCTAAGCCTAAGCCTAAGCCTAAGCCTAAGCCTAAGCCTAAGCCCTAAGCCTAAGCCTAAAGCCTAAGCCTAAGCCTAAGCCTAAGCCTAAGCCTAAGCCTAAGCCTAAGCCTAAGCCTAAGCCTAAGCCTAAGCCTAAGCTAAGCCTAAGCTAAGCCTAAGCCTAAGCCTAAGCCTAAGCCTAAGCCTAAGCCTAAGCCTAAGCCTAAGCCTAAGCCTAAGCCCTAAGCCTAAGCCTAAGCCTAAGCCTAAGCCTAAGCTAAGCCTAAGCCTAAGCCTAAGCCTAAGCCTAAGCCTAAGCCTAAGCCTAAGACCTAAGCCTAAGCCTAAGCCTAAGCCTAAGCCTAAGCCTAAGCCTAAGCCTAAGCCTAAGCCTAAGCCTAAGCCTAAGCCTAAGCCTAAGCCTAAGCCTAAGCCTAAGCCTAAGCTAAGCCTAAGCCTAAGCCTAAGCCTAAGCCTAAGCCTAAGCCTAAGCCTAAGCCTAAGCCTAAGCCTAAGCCTAAGCCTAAGCCTAAGCCTAAGCCTAAGCCTAAGCCTAAGCCTAAGCTAAGCCTAAGCCTAAGCCTAAGCCTAAGCCTAAGCCTAAGCCTAAGCCTAAGCCTAAGCCTAAGCCTAAGCCTAAGCTAAGCCTAAGCCTAAGCCTAAGCCTAAGCCTAAGCCTAAGCCTAAGCCCTAAGCCTAAGCCTAAGCCTAAGCCTAAGCCTAAGCCTAAGCCTAAGCCTAAGCCTAAGCCTAAGCCTAAGCTAAGCCTAAGCCTAAGCCTAAGCCTAAGCCTAAGCCTAAGCCTAAGCCTAAGCCTAAGCCTAAGCCTAAGCCTAAGCCTAAGCCTAAGCCTAAGCCTAAGCCTAAGCCTAAGCCTAAGCCTAAGCCTAAGCCTAAGCCTAAGCCTAAGCCTAAGCCTAAGCCTAAGCCCTAAGCCTAAGCCTAAGCCTAAGCCTAAGCCTAAGCCTAAGCCTAAGCCTAAGCCTAAGCCTAAGCCTAAGCCTAAGCCTAAGCCTAAGCCTAAGCCTAAGCCTAAGCCTAAGCCTAAGCCTAAGCCTAAGCCTAAGCCTAAGCCTAAGCCTAAGCCTAAGCCTAAGCCTAAGCCTAAGCCTAAGCCTAAGCCTAAGCCTAAGCCTAAGCCTAAGCCTAAGCCTAAGCCTAAGCCTAAGCCTAAGCCTAAGCCTAAGCCTAAGCCTAAGCCTAAGCCTAAGCCTAAGCCTAAGCCTAAGCCTAAGCCTAAGCCTAAGCCTAAGCCTAAGCCTAAGCTAAGCCTAAGCCTAAGCCTAAGCCTAAGCCTAAGCCTAAGGCCTAAGCCTAAGCCTAAGCCTAAGCCTAAGCCTAAGCCTAAGCCTAAGCCTAAGCTAAGCCTAAGCCTAAGCCTAAGCCTAAGCCTAAGCCTAAGCCTAAGCCTAAGCCTAAGCCTAAGCCTAAGCCTAAGCTAAGCCTAAGCCTAAGCCTAAGCCTAAGCCTAAGCCTAAGCCTAAGCCTAAGCCTAAGCCTAAGCCTAAGCCTAAGCCTAAGCCTAAGCCTAAGCCTAAGCCTAAGCCTAAGCCTAAGCCCTAAGCCTAAGCCTAAGCCTAAGCCTAAGCCTAAGCCTAAGCCTAAGCCTAAGCCTAAGCCTAAGCCTAAGCCTAAGCCTAAGCTAAGCCTAAGCTAAGCCTAAGCCTAAGCCTAAGCTAAGCCTAAGCCTAAGCCTAAGCCTAAGCCTAAGCCTAAGCCTAAGCCTAAGCCTAAGCCTAAGCCTAAGCCTAAGCCTAAGCCTAAGCCTAAGCCTAAGCCTAAGCCTAAGCCTAAGCCTAAGCCTAAGCCTAAGCCTAAGCCTAAGCCTAAAGCCTAAGCCTAAGCCTAAGCCTAAGCCTAAGCCTAAGCCTAAGCCTAAGCCTAAGCCTAAGCCTAAGCCTAAGCCTAAGCCTAAGCCTAAGCCTAAGCCTAAGCCTAAGCCTAAGCCTAAGCCTAAGCCTAAGCCTAAGCCTAAGCCTAAGCCTAAGCCTAAGCCTAAGCCTAAGCCTAAGCCTAAGCCTAAGCTAAGCCTAAGCCTAAGCCTAAGCTAAGCCTAAGCCTAAGCCTAAGCCTAAGCTAAGCCTAAGCCTAAGCCTAAGCCTAAGCCTAAGCCTAAAGCCTAAGCCTAAGCCTAAGCCTAAGCCTAAGCCTAAGCCTAAGCCTAAGCCTAAGCCTAAGCCTAAGCTAAGCCTAAGCCTAAGCCTAAGCCTAAGCCTAAGCCTAAGCCTAAGCCTAAGCCTAAGCCTAAGCCTAAGCCTAAGCCTAAGCCTAAGCCTAAGCCTAAGCCTAAGCCTAAGCCTAAGCCTAAGCCTAAGCCTAAGCCTAAGCCTAAGCCTAAGCCTAAGCCTAAGCCTAAGCCTAAGCCTAAGCCTAAGCCTAAGCCTAAGCCTAAGCCTAAGCCTAAGCTAAGCCTAAGCCCTAAGCCTAAGCCTAAGCCTAAGCCTAAAGCCTAAGCCTAAGCCTAAGCCTAAGCCTAAGCCTAAGCCTAAGCCTAAGCCTAAGCCTAAGCCTAAGCCTAAGCCTAAGCCTAAGCCTAAGCCTAAGCCTAAGCCTAAGCCTAAGCCTAAGCCTAAGCCTAAGCCTAAGCCTAAGCTAAGCCTAAGCCTAAGCCTAAGCCTAAGCCTAAGCCTAAGCCTAAGCCTAAGGCCTAAGCCTAAGCCTAAGCCTAAGCCTAAGCCTAAGCCTAAGCCTAAGCCTAAGCCTAAGCCTAAGCCTAAGCCTAAGCCTAAGCCTAAGCCTAAGCCTAAGCCTAAGCCTAAGCCTAAGCCTAAGCCTAAGCCTAAGCCTAAGCCTAAGCCTAAGCCTAAGCCTAAGCCTAAGCCTAAGCCTAAGCCTAAGCCTAAGCCTAAGCCTAAGCCTAAGCCTAAGCCTAAGCCTAAGCCTAAGCCTAAGCCTAAGCCTAAGCCTAAGCCAAAGCCTAAGCCTAAGCCTAAGCCTAAGCCTAAGCCTAAGCCTAAGCCTAAGCCTAAGCCTAAGCTAAGCCTAAGCTAAGCCTAAGCCTAAGCCTAAGCCTAAGCCTAAGCCTAAGCCTAGCCTAAGCCTAAGCCTAAGCTAAGCTAAGCCTAAGCCTAAGCCTAGCCTAAGCCTAAGCCTAAGCCTAAGCCTAAGCTAAGCCTAAGCCTAAGCCTAAGCCTAAGCCTAAGCCTAAGCCTAAGCCTAAGCCTAAGCCTAAGCCTAAGCTAAGCCTAAGCAGCTAAGCCTAAGCCTAAGCCTAAGCCTAAGCCTAAGCCTAAGCCTAAGCCTAAGCCTAAGCCTAAGCCTAAGCCTAAGCCTAAGCCTAAGCCTAAGCCTAAGCCTAAGCCTAAGCCTAAGCCTAAGCCTAAGCCTAAGCCTAAGCCTAAGCCTAAGCCTAAGCCTAAGCCTAAGCCTAAGCTAAGCCTAAGCCTAAGCCTAAGCCTAAGCCTAAGCCTAAGCCTAAGCCTAAGCCTAAGCCTAAGCCTAAGCCTAAGCCTAAGCCTAAGCCTAAGCCTAAGCCTAAGCCTAAGCCTAAGCCTAAGCCTAAGCCTAAGCCTAAGCCTAAGCCTAAGCTAAGCCTAAGCCTAAGCCTAAGCCTAAGCCTAAGCCTAAGCCTAAGCCTAAGCCTAAGCCTAAGCCTAAGCCTAAGCCTAAGCCTAAGCCTAAGCCTAAGCCTAAGCCTAAGCCTAAGCCTAAGCCCTAAGCCTAAGCCTAAGCCTAAGCCTAAGCCTAAGCCTAAGCCTAAGCCTAAGCCTAAGCCTAAGCCTAAGCCTAAGCCTAAGCCTAAGCCTAAGCCTAAGCCTAAGCCTAAGCCTAAGCCTAAGCCTAAGCCTAAGCCTAAGCCTAAGCTAAGCCTAAGCCTAAGCCTAAGCCTAAGCCTAAGCCTAAGCCTAAGCCTAAGCCTAAGCCAAGCTAAGCCTAAGCCTAAGCCTAAGCCTAAGCCTAAGCCTAAGCCTAAGCCTAAGCCTAAGCCTAAGCCTAAGCCTAAGCCTAGCTAAGCCTAAGCCTAAGCCTAAGCCTAAGCCTAAGCCTAAGCCTAAGCCTAAGCCTAAGCCTAAGCCTAAGCCTAAGCCTAAGCCTAAGCCTAAGCTAAGCCTAAGCCTAAGCCTAAGCTAAGCCTAAGCCTAAGCCTAAGCCTAAGCCTAAGCCTAAGCCTAAGCCTAAGCCTAAGCCTAAGCCTAAGCCTAAGCCTAAGCCTAAGCCTAAGCCTAAGCCTAAGCCTAAGCCTAAGCTAAGCCTAAGCCTAAGCCTAAGCCTAAGCCTAAGCCTAAGCCTAAGCCTAAGCCTAAGCCTAAGCCTAAGCCTAAGCCTAAGCCTAAGCCTAAGCCTAAGCCTAAGCCTAAGCCTAAGCCTAAGCCTAAGCCTAAGCCTAAGCCTAAGCCTAAGCCTAAGCCTAAGCTAAGCCTAAGCCTAAGCCTAAGCCTAAGCCTAAGCCTAAGCTAAGCCTAAGCCTAAGCCTAAGCCTAAGCCTAAGCCTAAGCCTAAGCCTAAGCCTAAGCCTAAGCCTAAGCCTAAGCCTAAGCCTAAGCCTAAGCCTAAGCCTAAGCCTAAGCCTAAGCCTAAGCCTAAGCCTAAGCCTAAGCTAAGCCTAAGCCTAAGCCTAAGCCTAAGCCTAAGCCTAAGCCTAAGCCTAAGCCTAAGCCTAAGCCTAAGCCTAAGCCTAAGCCTAAGCCTAAGCTAAGCCTAAGCCTAAGCCTAAGCCTAAGCCTAAGCCTAAGCTAAGCCTAAGCCTAAGCCTAAGCCTAAGCCTAAGCTAAGCCTAAGCCTAAGCCTAAGCCTAAGCCTAAGCCTAAGCCTAAGCCTAAGCCTAAGCCTAAGCCTAGCTAAGCCTAAGCCTAAGCCTAAGCCTAAGCCTAAGCCTAAGCCTAAGCCTAAGCCTAAGCCTAAGCCTAAGCCTAAGCCTAAGCTAAGCCTAAGCCTAAGCCTAAGCCTAAGCCTAAGCCTAAGCCTAAGCCTAAGCCTAAGCCTAAGCCTAAGCCTAAGCCTAAGCCTAAGCTAAGCCTAAGCCTAAGCCTAAGCCTAAGCCTAAGCCTAAGCCTAAGCCTAAGCCTAAGCCTAAGCCTAAGCCTAAGCCTAAGCTAAGCCTAAGCCTAAGCCTAAGCCTAAGCCTAAGCCTAAGCCTAAGCCTAAGCCTAAGCCTAAGCCTAAGCCTAAGCCTAAGCCTAAGCCTAAGCCTAAGCCTAAGCCTAAGCCTAAGCCTAAGCCTAAGCCTAAGCCTAAGCCTAAGCCTAAGCCTAAGCCTAAGCCTAAGCCTAAGCTAAGCCTAAGCCTAAGCCTAAGCCTAAGCCTAAGCCTAAGCCTAAGCCTAAGCCTAAGCCTAAGCCTAAGCCTAAGCCTAAGCCTAAGCCTAAGCCTAAGCCTAAGCTAAGCCTAAGCCTAAGCTAAGCCTAAGCCTAAGCCTAAGCCTAAGCCTAAGCCTAAGCTAAGCCTAAGCCTAAGCCTAAGCCTAAGCCTAAGCCTAAGCCTAAGCCTAAGCCTAAGCCTAAGCCTAAGCCTAAGCCTAAGCCTAAGCCTAAGCCTAAGCCTAAGCCTAAGCCTAAGCCTAAGCCTAAGCCTAAGCCTAAGCCTAAGCCTAAGCCTAAGCCTAAGCCTAAGCCTAAGCCTAAGCCTAAGCCTAAGCCTAAGCCTAAGCCTAAGCTAAGCCTAAGCCTAAGCCTAAGCCTAAGCCTAAGCCTAAGCCTAAGCTAAGCCTAAGCCTAAGCCTAAGCCTAAGCCTAAGCCTAAGCCTAAGCCTAAGCCTAAGCCTAAGCCTAAGCCTAAGCCTAAGCCTAAGCCTAAGCCTAAGCCTAAGCCTAAGCTAAGCTAAGCCTAAGCCTAAGCCTAAGCCTAAGCCTAAGCCTAAGCCTAAGCCTAAGCCTAAGCCTAAAGCCTAAGCCTAAGCCTAAGCCTAAGCCTAAGCTAAGCCTAAGCCTAAGCCTAAGCCTAAGCCTAAGCCTAAGCCTAAGCCTAAGCCTAAGCCTAAGCCTAAGCCTAAGCCTAAGCCTAAGCCTAAGCCTAAGCCTAAGCCTAAGCCTAAGCCTAAGCCTAAGCCTAAGCCTAAGCCTAAGCCTAAGCCTAAGCCTAGCTAAGCCTAAGCCTAAGCCTAAGCCTAAGCCTAAGCCTAAGCCTAAGCCTAAGCCTAAGCCTAAGCCTAAGCCTAAGCCTAAGCCTAAGCTAAGCCTAAGCCTAAGCCTAAGCCTAAGCCTAAGCCTAAGCCTAAGCCTAAGCCTAAGCCTAAGCCTAAGCCTAAGCCTAAGCCTAAGCCTAAGCCTAAGCCTAAGCCTAAGCCTAAGCCTAAGCCTAAGCCTAAGCCTAAGCCTAAGCCTAAGCCTAAGCCTAAGCCTAAGCCTAAGCCTAAGCCTAAGCCTAAGCAGCCTAAGCCTAAGCTAAGCCTAAGCTAAGCCTAAGCCTAAGCCTAAGCCTAAGCCTAAGCCTAAGCCTAAGCCTAAGCCTAAGCCTAAGCCTAAGCCTAAGCCTAAGCCTAAGCCTAAGCCTAAGCCTAAGCCTAAGCCTAAGCCTAAGCCTAAGCCTAAGCCTAGCCTAAGCCTAAGCCTAAGCCTAAGCCTAAGCCTAAGCCTAAGCCTAAGCCTAAGCCTAAGCCTAAGCCTAAGCCTAAGCCTAAGCCTAAGCCTAAGCCTAAGCCTAAGCCTAAGCCTAAGCCTAAGCCTAAGCCTAAGCCTAAGCCTAAGCCTAAGCCTAAGCCTAAGCCTAAGCCTAAGCCTAAGCCTAAGCCTAAGCCTAAGCCTAAGCCTAAGCCTAAGCCTAAGCCTAAGCCTAAGCCTAAGCCTAAGCCTAAGCCTAAGCCTACCTAAGCCTAAGCCTAAGCCTAAGCCTAAGCCTAAGCTAAGCCTAAGCCTAAGCCTAAGCCTAAGCCTAAGCCTAAGCCTAAGCCTAAGCCTAAGCCTAAGCCTAAGCCTAAGCCTAAGCCTAAGCCTAAGCCTAAGCCTAAGCCTAAGCCTAAGCTAGCCTAAGCCTAAGCCTAAGCCTAAGCCTAAGCCTAAGCCTAAGCCTAAGCCTAAGCCTAAGCCTAAGCCTAAGCCTAAGCCTAAGCCTAAGCCTAAGCCTAAGCCTAAGCCTAAGCCTAAGCCTAAGCCTAAGCCTAAGCCTAAGCCTAAGCCTAAGCCTAAGCCTAAGCCTAAGCCTAAGCCTAAGCCTAAGCTAAGCCTAAGCCTAAGCCTAAGCCTAAGCCTAAGCCTAAGCCTAAGCCTAAAGCCTAAGCCTAAGCCTAAGCCTAAGCCTAAGCCTAAGCCTAAGCCTAAGCCTAAGCCTAAGCCTAAGCCTAAGCCTAAGCTAAGCCTAAGCCTAAGCCTAAGCTAAGCCTAAGCCTAAGCCTAAGCCTAAGCCTAAGCCTAAGCCTAAGCCTAAGCCTAAGCCTAAGCCTAAGCCTAAGCCTAAGCCTAAGCCTAAGCCTAAGCCTAAGCCTAAGCCTAAGCCTAAAGCCTAAGCCTAAGCCTAAGCCTAAGCCTAAGCCTAAGCCTAAGCCTAAGCCTAAGCCTAAGCCTAAGCCTAAGCCTAAGCCTAAGCCTAAGCTAAGCTAAGCCTAAGCCTAAGCCTAAGCTAAGCCTAAGCCTAAGCCTAAGCCTAAGCCTAAGCCTAAGCCTAAGCCTAAGCTAAGCCTAAGCCTAAGCCTAAGCCTAAGCCTAAGCCTAAGCCTAAGCCTAAGCCTAAGCCTAAGCCTAAGCCTAAGCCTAAGCCTAAGCCTAAGCCTAAGCTAAGCCTAAGCCTAAGCCTAAGCCTAAGCCTAAGCCTAAGCCTAAGCCTAAGCTAAGCCTAAGCCTAAGCCTAAGCCTAAGCCTAGCCTAAGCCTAAGCCTAAGCCTAAGCCTAAGCCTAAGCCTAAGCCTAAGCCTAAGCCTAAGCCTAAGCCTAAGCCTAAGCCTAAGCCTAAGCCTAAGCCTAAGCCTAAGCCTAAGCCTAAGCCTAAGCCTAAGCCTAAGCTAAGCCTAAGCCTAAGCCTAAGCCTAAGCCTAAGCCTAAGCCTAAGCCTAAGCTAAGCCTAAGCCTAAGCCTAAGCCTAAGCCTAAGCCTAAGTAAGCCTAAGCCTAAGCCTAAGCCTAAGCCTAAGCCTAAGCCTAAGCCTAAGCCTAAGCCTAAGCCTAAGCCTAAGCCTAAGCCTAAGCCTAAGCCTAAGCCTAAGCCTAAGCCTAAGCCTAAGCCTAAGCCTAAGCCTAAGCCTAAGCCTAAGCCTAAGCCTAAGCCTAAGCCTAAGCCTAAGCCTAAGCCTAAGCTAAGCCTAAGCCTAAGCTAAGCCTAAGCCTAAGCCTAAGCCTAAGCCTAAGCCTAAGCCTAAGCCTAAGCCTAAGCCTAAGCCTAAGCCTAAGCCTAAGCCTAAGCCTAAGCCTAAGCCTAAGCCTAAGCCTAAGCCTAAGCCTAAGCCTAAGCCTAAGCCTAAGCCTAAGCCTAAGCCTAAGCCTAAGCCTAAGCCTAAGCCTAAGCCTAAGCTAAGCCTAAGCCTAAGCCTAAGCCTAAGCCTAAGCCTAAGCCTAAGCCTAAGCCTAAGCCTAAGCCTAAGCCTAAGCCTAAGCCTAAGCCTAAGCCTAAGCTAAGCCTAAGCCTAAGCCTAAGCCTAAGCCTAAGCCTAAGCCTAAGCCTAAGCCTAAGCCTAAGCCTAAGCCTAAGCCTAAGCCTAAGCCTAAGCCTAAGCCTAAGCTAAGCCTAAGCCTAAGCCTAAGCCTAAGCCTAAGCCTAAGCCTAAGCCTAAGCCTAAGCCTAAGCCTAAGCCTAAGCCAAAGCCTAAGCCTAAGCCTAAGCCTAAGCCTAAGCCTAAGCCTAAGCCTAAGCTAAGCCTAAGCCTAAGCCTAAGCCTAAGCCTAAGCCTAAGCCTAAGCCTAAGCCTAAGCCTAAGCCTAAGCCTAAGCCTAAGCCTAAGCCTAAGCCTAAGCCTAAGCCTAAGCCTAAGCCTAAGCCTAAGCCTAAGCCTAAGCCTAAGCCTAAGCCTAAGCCTAAGCCTAAGCCTAAGCCTAAGCCTAAGCCTAAGCCTAAGCCTAAGCCTAAGCTAAGCCTAAGCCTAAGCCTAAGCCTAAGCCTAAGCCTAAGCCTAAGCCTAAGCCTAAGCTAAGCCTAAGCCTAAGCCTAAGCCTAAGCCTAAGCCTAAGCCTAAGCCTAAGCCTAAGCCTAAGCCTAAGCCTAAGCCTAAGCCTAAGCCTAAGCCTAAGCCTAAGCCTAAGCCTAAGGCCAAAACCTAAATATGCCCCTTTTATCATCACTTTACAGACTTGTTGCGTGATGCTAGCGCCGATCAACGACGATTAAGTACTTAAGATATCAAGTGCTGGTAAAAGGATTGAGTGTATTGATTCAAAGATTAAGTAGATAGGCTCAAGCTAAGCGTATTTGGATAAATTTCACAAAGTTTCCTAAGCGTCTAGCACTAGACGTGAGGTAACTAGCACTAGAAGTAGGACAACTAGCACTAGAAGATAGAGAACGGCTGAGCTCTGTGCGAACACATTTGGAGAGTCTTACTATTTCTAACATTGTTCAATAAATTTCAAAGAGACTTAAGATTATTTGGATAAATTTCCTTAGGTGTTCTGGAACAAGAATTCACTCTTCGGGTACTAGAACCTATAACACAAGAGGCGCGTCGCATCACGCAACAAGTCTG
The DNA here is from genome assembly GCA_036245785.1 of Pristionchus fissidentatus. Lineage (NCBI taxonomy): Eukaryota > Metazoa > Nematoda > Chromadorea > Rhabditida > Neodiplogasteridae > Pristionchus > Pristionchus fissidentatus. The sequence continues at coordinate 10,385 of BTSY01000298.1, forward strand.
TAAAGTGATGATAAAAGGTTTCCGTAGATGTTCTGTTTTGTACGGCTTCAGCCTCTTACACTTTTATATCTCCTTGGGATTTCTCAAGTTTTGTACGGCTTCAGCCTCTTCCACTTTTATATCTCCTTGGGATTTCTCAAGTTTTGTACGGCTTCAGCCTCTTACACTTTTATATCTCCTTGGGATTTCTCAAGTTTTGTACGGCTTCAGCCTCTTCCACTTTTATATCTCCTTGGGATTTCTCAAGTTTTGTAAGGTCCAAGGCCAAACCTAAATAGGCCCTTTTTTCTCTTGCACCTTCAGGTGCAAAGAAAAGCCTTCTTCTCTAAGGTTCATACTGGCGGCGGCTTATCAGAACTGACGGTCTGGACCTAGGCATGGCTAGCCCCCACTTTTTATGGGGTTAGGCTTAGGCTTAGGCTTAGGCTTAGGCTTAGGCTTATGGCTTAGGCTTAGGCTTAGGCTTAGGCTTAGGCTTAGGCTTAGGCTTAGGCTTGGCGTCAGCGGGGGAGCGAAGCGACCCCGCTGACGCTATTTAGGTTTGGGCTTGGCAACTTCCTCTTGTTTTTTCCCCTTTTACCATACTTCTATACAGGCGGCATCTGTATCTCGACGATGACGGCGTCTAAGCAAGGTATTCTTCAAGCACTAGATGCTCCATTTCATTGTTCCAGTACTAGATGTGAGTTTATTTAATCTCATTGTTATAGGTAATTGAAAGCATTCCAATGTCTACACAAGAAGTTGAAGAAACCGTCGCAGCTATGCTGGACATAGTTGCTGCTAATGTCGATGAAGAATCGCCGATTGATGCAGGTACGTAGTGTGTTCTAGTGCTAGACATATTTCTAGAGGATATGCCGACGTAGGATTATCAGGTTCGCAAGATCACGCAATGGACATGATTCATGATGAAGAGTCTGTCGAAGCACTTGATTCAACGGAACAGCTCGTCAACCACAATGGTGCAACTCTTTCTTCACATATGGATGATACGAATACATTTGTGGTCGTTCGTGTGCTACCAGGTAAGATTCTCAAAGTCATTTGTCTAAAACAAGCTATTTCTTGAAGACACTATCCTTATCGATGATAAGACTGTATTCCGCTCGTTTCCCATCCTCGACAACATCATCAACTCTGTAATTCTTCCTACAACTAAATCAGCTCCATCGACGCCTTCCATTTCAGGTAACACGACTAATTAAAACATATTTAGGACTAGAACTTTTTCAAGTATCAGAAAATCTAAATTAAATATTTTTTAGTTGCATCGGTCGATTCGTTCGATGATGAAGTTCATCTTGTCGACGACAATGCACCTACTCCATCCGACACTGCACCATCGGCGCCAAAAGCACAATCGAGTGAGAGTGACTTGTAAATAATGCTCAAATCTAGTACTAGATTTAACAGTTCAATTACTATCGAGAAAAGTCGAGAAAAGTCGAGAAAAGAAAAAAGAGAAAAGATTGTCGAGAAAAGTGCCATCGGGTTTTCCGAACCATTGCTCTGCAATAGAATTAGTAAATCTAGAACTAGATATTTTCTTCACCATTAGTTCAAGAAGTGTCCGTGCTCCAGCCTCCATCACCTTTTCATTCCTCTCTCTCTCGATGACTCTCGTACGCAACATCTTAAATTTTCAAGTAGATGTTGCTTGGCACTCCGCAACAAACCTTTATATCGTCGTCGGTGAGGGCTTGCACTCTGAGACGTTGAAGGAGATTGCCGAAAGTCTGATCCCCCGACTGTCTCATGTTCTCCGTCAACTCCTCGTAATCAAATTGCTCGAATAGGCACAGCTCTGGCAGCATGCTTCCGAACAATCGATTGAGCATCTTAGCAGTGAGCGATTCGAAGATGGCAGGAGCTGAAACGGGAGGCAGCTGCATCAGATCACCCAGAAGGATGACGTTGAGACCGCCAAACAGCTCCACGTTGCCCATGATCTCCTGAAAACAATGAATATATGATGTGGTTTCAAAAGTTTGTTCTATTACCATAAGTCTCATGTGCACCTTCGTAAGCACGATAGCGGAGACCATGCTGAGCTCATCGACGATGAGCAGGCGGACATTCCGGAACTATAATGTGTTTGTTTTAACTTCTAGTAATAGAACTAGATCTAGTGCTAGAACTCACTTGTAATCGGAGACCGTTGAGGCGAAGTGGCTTGAGTGGACGGATTGCCGAATCTCGGCCGTGCTGCACCTCGATTCCCAGCAGCGAGTGAAGAGTAGATCCTCGGATTTGAACTGCAGCAAGTCCCGTGGGCGCAGCGAGAAGAACTGCAGGCTCGGTGACCCTCTTCTCAGGCGTGGTGTACTTGAGGGTGAGATCATCAGCGATCGCGTTGATGAGATAGCTCTTCCCGCAGCCAGCAGTTCCGACGATTACACGCAGCAGAGCAGCCGGTCCCTTTCCCAATGTTGTTAAGGCTTCGTAACGTTCTTGCGGCAAAAGATCACGATTGGCACGGATCTCATCGAGGATCAGCTTGTGAGAGTCCTGCACAAACATTCGTGCTTAAGAGTAGTAGGTGTAAACATCTAGTACTAGAAGTTCAAATGCTAAATTTGAAATTCCGTACCTGCTCGGCGATGTGTTGAACTATGTTGTCGAAGATCTTCTTCTGACCGACGTTCATTTTACCGATCATGGCCGTGTGTTCATCCTGGTTAACCTCTCTATCAAATACAATGAGTCCATCCTCCTCTACATCCTCATCAACTCGTAGCGAAGTGAGCAGTGCTCGCTGGGCCTTTCTCTTCTCCGTAACTTCCTTGTCCTGGGCGAGAAGTGCCTCCTGGTGCTCGCTACAACGCAAGAGAAATTTAAGTCAGTGGATTGTTCACTTACATGATCTTCTTAATGTCCTCTAGTGCCTCTGGCTGTTCAGTTTCCATTCTGTCAATGAAAACATTCCACCGTGCTTCGTATGACTCTGCATCTCCCATCAGCTGCTCCTCATTTCTAGAATACTCATGACTTTAACGCAAACGACTTCTCGCACACCTCCAGGGGATGAAGATGAAGCAGAGACGCCTGTAGTAGTCTTGTCTAGACTCTTCATTGTTTTCCTCGAGTGTTGGCCAGAAGAAGCGGGGTACGAGCGGTCGACCACGGAGGACGTGAGCCTAGAATGTTCTAGTACTAGAACTTTCTCCATACGTTTCTCATTACTTTGCGTGCTTTGGTGCCAGTGATAAAGTGGTTGATGTGAGTGTCCCTATTGTGATCGAACATAGGACTTGATTCACAATGGATGCTGAAGTGGGGTTCAAATGGATCCGTATTTCTTGAGTTTGCTGTCCGAGCGAAATTATCCTCGTCATCCTGCAATAGATGGTCTAGTTACGTTATTTTGCCATTCATCTAACCTCATTCTCCTCATCATCTCCTTGCTCTCCACCGACACGTGCTCCGTCCCTCTTGATTACTTTAACAGTGAATCTGGTGACGATGTTGAGCAGTGAGAAGTCTTCGAGGTCGGCAGATCTTCCAGGGTAGTACGTATCCGCGACGTTCTCCTTGTAAGCGGCAGCGTTGATTCCTCTTTTGACCTCGGCCTACAATATATTTTCTAGTACTAGATATTCAAGTACTAAATTTCGTGCTTCGGCCTCAGCATACGATCCCTCTTTTCAGCTGCGTTGCTGTTAACAGTAACGTGTCCACTGTCGAAGGTGCAGAGGTCGTGGCCCATCAGAGTGTCGATCACTTCGAGGAGTCCGCACTGTCTCATCCTCATACAATCAACCAGAGCACGGAAGGCCTTCAACAGCAACTGTTTTACATCCAGTACTAGATCTTTTCATTCAAACCTCTTTGCTGTTCGTCGTCTCTTTTAGCACCGCGTTAGCGTCCAGTACATCTTTGCTCTTCTCGTTCTTGGTGATGTATCCGGTGATGTACTGCACTACTTCGGAGCATCCGCTCCAAATGTATTGGAGGTCCGTATATCCCTTCCATGCGAGCGAGATTGACGGATTGTAGTCGTTGACCCAGACGTCTTTGGGCTAAATTAAATTTATATTCTTTTGAAGAGCCGATAATAACACTAACTCCTCGTTTGACGTAGTATTTTTTGAAGCGGGAACCGGGAAGTGATTGCATGATTTCTAATTTGTCGTTGACATAGGTGCACGATGAGCAAGGCCTCGGGAAGTCAAATCGACATCCTTCGTCGAGCTGGAGTTATAACAAGGATTGCGAGTTTTACAACTCCGAACTAACCTTTCCGTTTATTCGATAAGGTCGAAGACAAGTTTGCGAGTGTCTTTCGTAGTGCATCTGCTCGCCCTTGATGATGCTGTACAAATCTGGCTCCTTCTTCTCGTCGGGCATCCGAGCACATATGTACTTGTCAATGAATGCTATTCTCTGCAATTTATTGATATTTTAACTTCTAGTACTAGAACTGACCTCATCATCAGATGCATCTTCTTTGGGTGCTCCCTCTATCCAGAGCATGCAATGTGCATGTTGAGTTCCTCGGTGCTGATACTCGATTCTTATGAAGTGGTTTATGACCTTTCCGAGGGGACCTCCTCGACTGCCGCCACTCAGGAGCAAGAGATGGAACATTGCTCGGAGCTATAATAAGCTGTGGTCAGTAATCATCTCGAGAACTTTCCACTAACTCGCTGCTGGAAACATCTCGCAAAGAAATATGGGTCCTTGCTTATGTACTCGTAAAGGTTGCTCTTCGTCACTTCGGAGCCGTAAACCTGGAGAGCAGTATTTATACTTAACTACCTTTGTCTCATTTACCTTCTGGTAAAGTTTGCCCACTTCCTCCCATCTTCGCTCCGCCGGATTAAGTGTGAGGAAGATTGTTGCTGGGCCGAACAGTGCTACGTGCGCTCTAGCTTCCTTTCGCTTCATGTCGAAGTAGGCGACATGTCCTCTCATCGTACGAGCACCAGCATGAAATGATCCCTGAGAATGTCTAGTACTAAGTACACTTCTAGTACTAGATGTTTCTAACCTCGAAGCTTGCGGATCCCTCTGTTATGGCATTCAAAAATGTGTCTCCTGTCAGTTGACCTCGACTGAGTCGTGCTTGAATGCCAAGGGCCGAAGTCATGTCTCTTTGTTCGAGAAGACCGTGCACGAATGAGAGAAATTGAGGATCACGAGCAATCTTCGATCTCTACATGCCATCCACTATGCCCTTCCTTGCGTAGTTGTTCACTTGCACTTTCTGCTCGCATCAGTGATCGAACTTTGACGAACATGTATCTGCTCAGCATCTGCTTGAGGCCTGGATCACGTAGTGATGAACGACGCATGCCGGCAAGCATCTTGACGGCGGAGACAACATCAGGCACAGAACTCATTCTACTTCTGAGAAAGATATACTATTCTAAAATATTGCTTATTGATACCTCTCTTTCTTTCTCACGTTGTCCTTCTCTCGACGATTTTGTGCTGCGCTTGGGTCATTCTTGTGCCTCCTTAATATGAAAAATTGAGAACACTTTTTATTCAACAACATACCTGTTCAACTGCTGAATCCTTCTCCGCTCTTTAACAACCGCCTTCTGCTCTTCACTTAGACGTGTGCGCCATACACGCCATCGGTCAGTTGAGTACATCGCGAACTAAAATGTGCAAAGATTTTCTAGTACTACAAAATTACAGTAATGGAAACATTTCTAGTACTAAAAATATCTAGTGCTAAGATAAATTAAACAGATAAATAGGCTAAATGAAATCAAAATGTGAAGTTGCTAGGCGGATTTTTTTGATACTCAGCGAAGATTACGGTATTCCAGGCAAGACCCTATTCATTCAAATTTGTATTACAGTACTGATCTTTGATTTTTTTAACTCTCGATCTTTCCACATCTAGAACTCTTTGATCTTTGATCTCTGACCTAGTACTAGATCTAAATGCTTCTATTTTGCAGTGAATTAGTTGATCTTGGATCTCTGGTCTAGTGCTAGGTCTAAATGCATCTATTATACAGTGTATTAGTTGATCTTTGATCTTTGATCTTTGACCTCTTACCTAGCACTAGATCTAAATACCTCTATTATACAATGGAATAGTTGATCTTTGATCTCTACTTACTTTTATATCATCCAGTGTCTACTGATCTTTGATCTTTGATCTTTGATCTCAGTGTTCGGGACTTGTAAATTGCTCCAAGTCCCCTAAGCTTAGGCGTTGGCTTCGGAAGAAACCTTACATTTTGACCCCTCTGTTTAAGGTACTTCCGGTGGTCTTTGAACTTTGATCTTTGATCCATTCGACGTCATCGTCGATGTAACTTCAGAATCCGAAGGAACCGTGAGCTTAGACGCCGTCATCGTCGAGATACAGATGCCGCCTGTATAGAAGTATGGTAAAAGGGGAAAAACAAGAGGAAGTTGCCAAGCCCAAACCTAAATAGCGTCAGCGGGGGTCGCTTCGCTCCCCCGCTGACGCCAAGCCTAAGCCTAAGCCTAAGCCTAAGCCTAAGCCTAAGCCTAAGCCTAAGCCATAAGCCTAAGCCTAAGCCTAAGCCTAAGCTAAGCCTAACCCCATAAAAAGTGGGGGCTAGCCATGCCTAGGTCCAGACCGTCAGTTCTGATAAGCCGCGCCAGTATGAACCTTAGAGAAGAAGGCTTTTCTTTGCACCTGAAGGTGCAAGAGAAAAAAGGGCCTATTTAGGTTTGGCCTTGGACCTTACAAAACTTGAGAAATCCCAAGGAGATATAAAAGTGGAAGAGGCTGAAGCCGTACAAAACTTGAGAAATCCCAAGGAGATATAAAAGTGTAAGAGGCTGAAGCCGTACAAAACTTGAGAAATCCCAAGGAGATATAAAAGTGGAAGAGGCTGAAGCCGTACAAAACTTGAGAAATCCCAAGGAGATATAAAAGTGTAAGAGGCTGAAGCCGTACAAAACTTGAGAAATCCAAGGAGATATAAAAGTGTAAGAGGCTGAAGCCGTACAAAACTTGAGAAATCCCAAGGAGATATAAAAGTGGAAGAGGCTGTAGCCCTATAAAACATGTGAAATCCCAAGGAGATATAAAATATGCGGAAGTCCTATAAAACTTGAGAAATCCCTGTGCTTCGCACAGGGGCCAAAACCTAAATATGCCCTTTTATCATCACTTTACAGACTTGTTGCGTGATGCGACGCGCCCCTTGCGTCGTTATATGTATTAATACTCGAAGATTGAATTCTTGTTACAGAACATCTACGGAAACCTTTTATCATCACTTTACAGACTTGTTGCGTGATGCGACGCGCCTCTTGTGTTATAGGTTCTAGTACCCGAAGAGTGAATTCTTGTTCCAGAACACCTAAGGAAATTTATCCAAATAATCTTAAGTCTCTTTGAAATTTATTGAACAATGTTAGAAATAGTAAGACTCTCCAAATGTGTTCGCACAGAGCTCAGCCGTTCTCTATCTTCTAGTGCTAGTTGTCCTACTTCTAGTGCTAGTTACCTCACGTCTAGTGCTAGACGCTTAGGAAACTTTGTGAAATTTATCCAAATACGCTTAGCTTGAGCCTATCTACTTAATCTTTGAATCAATACACTCAATCCTTTTACCAGCACTTGATATCTTAAGTACTTAATCGTCGTTGATCGGCGCTAGCATCACGCAACAAGTCTGTAAAGTGATGATAAAAGGGCATATTTAGGTTTTGGCCCCTGTGCGAAGCACAGGGATTTCTCAAGTTTTATAGGACTTCCGCATATTTTATATCTCCTTGGGATTTCACATGTTTTATAGGGCTACAGCCTCTTCCACTTTTATATCTCCTTGGGATTTCTCAAGTTTTGTACGGCTTCAGCCTCTTACACTTTTATATCTCCTTGGGATTTCTCAAGTTTTGTACGGCTTCAGCCTCTTACACTTTTATATCTCCTTGGGATTTCTCAAGTTTTGTACGGCTTCAGCCTCTTCCACTTTTATATCTCCTTGGGATTTCTCAAGTTTTGTACGGCTTCAGCCTCTTACACTTTTATATCTCCTTGGGATTTCTCAAGTTTTGTACGGCTTCAGCCTCTTCCACTTTTATATCTCCTTGGGATTTCTCAAGTTTTGTAAGGTCCAAGGCCAAACCTAAATAGGCCCTTTTTTCTCTTGCACCTTCAGGTGCAAAGAAAAGCCTTCTTCTCTAAGGTTCATACTGGCGGCGGCTTATCAGAACTGACGGTCTGGACCTAGGCATGGCTAGCCCCCACTTTTTATGGGGTTTCTCAAGTTTTATTTTATCGTGGCGCAGCCACGATTTGAGTTCTAGTACTAGATTAATTATGAGTTGGCAAAATACCGAGACAATAACTAGTACTAGATCATTTAATATCTTGGCAACATTCCAATATTATTTGATTTTAAGTTCATGAAACTCTCAAAAGGAAATCAGGGCCATCTATCAGGGACATTTGTGCGCCATTTGTGCCTAACTTGTGCTCCTGGTCCATCTTGCATATTGCTCTATTTTCGGCATTTTGTTTAACCATTTCTAGTGCAAGATATTCTTCAAGCACTAGATGCTCCATTTCATTGTTCCAGTACTAGATGTGAGTTTATTTAATCTCATTGTTATAGGTAATTGAAAGCATTCAATGTCTACACAAGAAGTTGAAGAAACCGTCGCAGCTATGCTGGACATAGTTGCTGCTAATGTCGATGAAGAATCGCCGATTGATGCAGGTACGTAGTGTGTTCTAGTGCTAGACATATTTCTAGAGGATATGCCGACGTAGGATTATCAGGTTCGCAAGATCACGCCATGGACATGATTCATGATGAAGAGGTCTGTCGAAGCACTTGATTCAACGGAACAGCTCGTCAACCACAACGGTGCAACTCTTTCTTCACATATGGATGATACGAATACATTTGTGGTCGTTCGTGTGCTACCAGGTAAGATTCTCAAAGTCATTTGTCTAAAACAAGCTATTTCTTGAAGACACTATCCTTATCGATGATAAGAATGTATTCCGCTCGTTTCCCATCCTCGACAACATCATCAACTCTGTAATTCTTCCTACAACTATATCAACTCCATCGACGCCTTCCATTTCAGGTAACACGACTAATTAAAACATATTTAGGACTAGAACTTTTTCAAGTATCAGAAAATCTAAATTAATATTTTTTAGTTGCATCGGTCGATTCGTTCGATGATGAAGTTCATCTTGTCGACGACAATGCACCTACTCCATCCGACACTGCACCATCGGCGCCAAAAGCACAATCGAGTGAGAGTGACTTGTAAATAATGCTCAAATCTAGTACTAGATTTAACAGTTCAATTACTAGATGTTCAACACATCTAGTACTTGATTTAAAATTTCTACCGTAATATATATTTCCAGTTGCTTCGATCGACTCATTTGATGATGAGGTGATTCCAGTGGATAATGATGAATCATCCCCAACCGTAACCATTCCAACTGTAAATAGAGCAGAATCAGGTACTTAGCACATAACATTTCAGTTCTAAACGTATATTGTCAGTCGCATCAATCGATTCTTTTGATCTCGATAATACCATTTACTACAAAGATGTTCCAGAGGAAACTGAAACACGCAAGAGAAATGCAGGAGGTAAAGCTTTTGCATTTGTTCTTCGGAACGAAGGTATTGTATATGTTTCAGCACTCATTGATGATGAGAGCGATGTGAAGAAGATCAAGACATATACTGTCAAGATGACCACCGAAGATCCAGAAGATGAACATAAATTGAAGAATGTGGAGGACTACCGAATCTGGAGTGCAGACTAATAGTCCTGTATTCACCGATGGAGTAACTCAAACTGAGAGTTCTCTATTTGCTTCTATTGGGACACAAGTCAGTGTTGATCACAAATCTTCCCAGGATAGTAACAGCGGTCAGTTTTTAATTTATATCAAGAGATGAGTAAGATAGTACAGATAAATCGACGGATGCAAGTGACGAATCTGATGTGAGTGGTAGCGAATTGAGCAGCTCGGACTCATCAAATGGTCCGTGTACCTCTAAATGCCGGGGATGTTGTTCGTGCTGCAGGAAACTCTGCAAGATTAAGGTAATCATACAGTCTTCTAGTACTAGATCACAAAGCTTATTTAACATATAGTGCTAAATCTACTAATAAAATGAACTACAACTACTCACATCTAGCTCTAGAAGTCAGTATTTGTGTATTTAGCGTAGATCTCTGAAGAAGAGTGAGGGAGAGAAATTTGGCAAGATGCCCGAGGAGAAGGCTGGTGGTGAGAAGAGAAGAAGACACAAATTCTCCGCTGAGGAAATCAAGGAGTTGCTCAGAGTTGCTGCGTTAGTTTTGTGTTATATCTTCGAAGAATTGCTTTTAATTTGCAGAGTCGTTGTCCCGTCGAACACTCACACTTCAATGTTCACTGATGGAATGGCCCGACTCATTCTCTCCCACCCTGGAGCATCCTTCCATCCCGAGAGAACGGCGTCTTCAGTGCAGACGACTCTATCAGAATTGTGCCGTCGCACCGCCGAAGGAAGGGCTCTTAAAGAGAAGTTCCACACTACTAAGAGTAATCGTGCTGAT
>BTSY01000299.1:0-20858 GCA_036245785.1 Pristionchus fissidentatus
TCGGAAACATAGGACGATCAAGAATCATTCGTGTAACGAAAAAAGTCTAAGAGTTTGAAACACCCTCTCATTTTCGCACGCTCTATAACACTTTCAAACTCTGTGATTTCTCGACATATTAGTATTAGTGTATGTGTTTCTTCGAGAGTTCTACATTCCACACCCAAAATGAATTTACTCCGTATTGAGTGTATCCTATACTGAGATATGACACCTAGTGTATGATATACTTACAAAAATCTCTCGTTTTCGCACGCTCTCTCGACGCGCGAATACACTCAATATTGAGTATGGCATACACTACACACAGAGAAAACATACTAGGAATACGACATCAAGTTGGCAAGCCTACTAATATACAAGTAGGGCATACTAATATATAAGTAGGCGATTAGTAGGCCCTACTTATATATTAGTAGGCGTGCCAACTTGATGTCGTATTCCTAGTATGTTTTCTCTCTGTGTAGGTGCCTCATCTATATTCATTCTCTCTGCAGCGTGCATGCAACTGGTCGCGGCAGATGACGCAGCGATGGCGGCTGCCAATGGCCACGCGAACGGCTGCAATCAGGGGGAGACGACGACGACGGTCAGGGACGTGACGTGCACCGGTGGACAGGTCATGATCCAAGTGTTCAACCGCGGCACAGTAAGTTGCACTTGTTTATACTACAAAGTTGAACACTTTTGGCCCAAACAATTTATGGTTTCGTAAGCAAAACGCAGCAAATGGTGTGAGAGCATGACAAAACGAAAGAGACGCCGAGGCGTAGAAAGAGAGTAAACAAACACATCAACCAGTAGTCCTTTTCCTGATTGGATAATTTGCAAAATGTGATAAAAGGTAGAACGGTACAACATCTCTCGTGTACATGTATTACAATTTTAAATTGTTACGTTCGCGAAAGGGAATACTGGTTGCGTGTACTCCCTTTCTATACCTCGGTGTGTCTCTTACTTTGACATGCTCTTTCGCCAGCGGAATGCGCGGTAGATATACATAACTGCATTTAAGAACATGGCCGCAAGGATCGCGCCCAACCTCCTCGTGTGCCGGCCCGACGGCACCTGGGCAAATGGCCTCAACGTTGTCCCGAACGATTCCCTGGTCTGCTGCCACGCATAATCATCCAGCCCCGCCTCTCTCTCTCTCTCTCTCTCTCTCTCTCTCCCGAGTTCAAGCGTAGTATTTATGAGTAGCAGTGTTCATTGTATTTATTAAATGTGTGATAAAATATCCCCAACCAGTGAAGAGCTCAGTGTTATAAAACATTTTTTAAAAAAACCATTGATCATAAACCATTGTTTACAATCTTATGATTACAATGTCATTGATCTCCTGTCTATTGAAAGCAAACCGTATACTTACAGAGTTCTTTCTTCGATCGCATATCGTGTGAAGCCCTCGAGAAAGCCGATGGAAAAAAGTCTCGTCCCGACTGGAGAAAGGAACGCGAAACCAACAAAGAGACCTCCGAATGTGATAGGCACAGTTTCTTTCTTTCCTGTTTTATAATTTCTTGTTCATGTTTCGTGTGAGACTATCCATTGTTTTCCCCTAGTTTGACCATTTTCACTCCGTATCGGCTGCGTCCCCTTATTTGTAAATACATTTCCCGTGTATTCCCTATCTCCCATTGTTTCCGTATCGCCTACGGTAGCTTCCTTTCGCTCCTTTTTTTGTACGATTTTGTTTGTGGATAAAAATGTACCCAAGAATACTATGTTTCGCATTTGCACCAAGTGCTTACAATCGATGAACAGATCAATCTTTGCTGTCGGTTACGGTAACCGCCAGGGGAAGGGGCGCCAGCCAGCGAGCTACTGGCGGCGGCGCCAAATAAGAGACGAAGTATCTTACATGTAAGATACTTGGGCTCTTACTCTCCCTCTCTCCCCCGCTCTAGAAGTAAGATACTCGAGTATCTTAAATATAAGTTCCAACTCTCTTCATGTCGCCAAGTCTGGTACTGAGTATCTTATATTTAAGATACTTCGCGCTCTGTGCAGCAACGGCGTGATGATCCCGAATACTTCCCTGGTCTGCTGCCACAGATAATCATCCAGCACAGCCTCTCTTTCTCTCTCTCTCTCTCTCCCGAGTTCAAGCGTAGTATTTATGAGTAGCAGTGTTCATTGTATTTATTAAATGTGTGATAAAATATCCCCAACCAGTGAAGAGCTCAGTGAATTGGTTTATCACCCATAAAACTTCTATACTCCGACCAATTCTCCAACTTAATGTTTTAATCTGTTCTGGACATCAATACGAAACTTTTGAAACTAAGTATGGGATGATTACGCATGAGGATAGTTTTTGAGAACTGTTAAACACGAAAATCACGAAAACTCGCAGGCTCTTCATGAAGAGTCGTTTATAAACCTGAAGAACGTAGCTCTTTTCCCAAGATCAATAGTGATAAAAATTCCTAATAAGATTCTAGAATGATTGGAATCAGTTCTTCACATGTTTTCATACCTCATTTGCATACTACAACTATTTTACGCGAGACAAAATTTGCATAATTGCTCTTCATTTGGCATCCCTAGTTAGGATACGTCATAATTGCGTTCGATGATGGGGGCACACAGACTCGCGCAATTATTGCACGGCGTCGTCTGATAAGAGAAGATGAGAATCTAGAAGATTCCGGCAGAGAGTGAACTTTGAGAGAGGGAAAAAGTAGGGGAAATTGAGAGGGGAATATTATAGAGCTCCTACACAGAGAATGAAAACACTAAGATGCGATACCCAGTGATACATTGAATATTGAGTGTGTTGGCGCGTCGAGAATTCATTTCGATTTGTTCCCTCATGCACCCATTGCCGATGACCTGTTATTTTGTCATTTGGAGAGACATTCTACGAATTCGAACGGTCAAGAGATGGTGGGAAGCGAAAAAAATAGAGTTGTGTGGAGAGTATTTAGAATTTCCCTGAATTTGACCAAATTAATGAAATTACTTTATGAGAGGAATCGCGAGAAAATCGAGCATATCCGGGATAGCGGGGACGTAGAAATTTTATGATTCTCAATTTGGCTGAAAATATGGCCTAAGGTATTTCGAACCTTCCTCTATCGAATGGCGTTTTCAGAATTTCGATAAAAAATTTCGCAATCGCGTGAAACACAAACAAACCTGGTGACTCAGCGGAAAAAAATAGAGAGTGGCATGTTTGAAAAATCACAACATGCAGCAAAATGATGATAGCGACTCGTTCTTTTTTAGGTTAGATAGGGAATCACCCCGACTACAAACTACAACTATTGAACTCATTCCTGGCTGATGCACCGGTGCGGGGCGGTCGGTTTTGTAAAAATTTAATTATTTTTCTTAAAACTAAAAATGCAATGGGTTTTGTTGCTTTTTATTATAGTCACTGTGTGTACTATTTAAAACCAAGAAATGGGCCAAATCCGTACAGAACTTTTAAAGACGCCCACCATTTCATGCGACAAGACAATGACATCTCATGGTCAAATTGTTGGAGTCATCCAAGTTAGTGATGAAAATGATCGTAAATGAGCTAAAAACAATATTCCTATTAGTTTTGAGACGATTCTTTTTCGAGATTTTTTAAGAAAAAAATTTCAAAAAATTTCGAACGAAAATTTTTTTTCATCAAAGATGCGATTCAATTAAGCGCTAGTGTGTCAAATCTTTATACATATAATAAATTTTGATAGATCGACATTGATTTACTCGTATTTCAATGTTTGTTGAGCTTTAAATGGGTTATTTCTGTCTACATATTCAGTAATCGAGATCGACATTTTAAATTGGCCCTATTCTGACGCTACATGGTAAGGAGTTTCCTCATAATGCCTCAAACATTTTCCTTTTTGAAAGTGAATGGCTATCTAGTCGTACAAAATAACTACGGCGCTTAGAAAACCGTACATGCGCAAAATCCCGCACGCTCTGCTTCTCTACCACTCTCTCACTTCCGCGCACTCTCTCGCCAGTTTCTGCGCCCGAGCCGGGCATAAATCTTTTGCCATAGCTTGGTGTAAATCAAACGAAGTAAATCGTCCAGAAAAATAAGCGTTCGGACTTTGAGAAGTACCGGCAAAAGATTTATGCCCGGCTCGGGCGCAGAAACTGGCGAGAGAGTGCGCGGAAGTGAGAGAGTGGTAGAGAAGCAGAGCGTGCGGGATTTTGCGCATGTACGGTTTTCTAAGCGCCGTAGTTATTTTGTACGACTAGATAGCCATTCACTTTCAAAAAGGAAAATGTTTGAGGCATTATGAGGAAACTCCTTACCAAGTAGCGTCAGAATAGGGCCAATTTAAAATGTCGATCTCGATTACTGAATATGTAGACAGAAATAACCCATTTAAAGCTCAACAAACATTGAAATACGAGTAAATCAATGTCGATCTATCAAAATTTATTATATGTATAAAGATTTGACACACTAGCGCTTAATTGAATCGCATCTTTGATGAAAAAAAATTTTCGTTCGAAATTTTTTGAAATTTTTTTCTTAAAAAATCTCGAAAAAGAATCGTCTCAAAACTAATAGGAGTATTGTTTTTAGCTCATTTACGATCATTTTCATCACTAACTTGGATGATTCCAACAATTTGACCATGAGATGTCATTGTCTTGTCGCATGAAATGGTGGGCGTCTTTAAAAGTTCTGTACGGATTTGGCCCATTTCTTGGTTTTAAATAGTACACACAGTGACTATAATAAAAAGCAATAAAACCCATTGCTTTTTTAGTTTTAAGAAAATTAATCAAATTTTTACAAAACCGACCGCCCGGGGTGATTCCCTATCTAACCTAAAAAAGAACGAGTCGCTATCATCATTTTGCTGCATGTTATGATTTTTTAAACATGCCACTCTCTATTTTTTTCCGCTGAGTCACCAGGTTTGTTTGTGTTTCACGCGATTGCGAAATTTTTTATCGAAATTCTGAAAACGCCATTCGATAGAGGAAGGTTCGAAATACCTTAGGCCATATTTTCAGCCAAATTGAGAATCATAAAATTTCTACGTCCCCGCTATCCCGGATATGCTCGATTTTCTCGCGATTCCTCTCATAAAGTAATTTCATTAATTTGGTCAAATTCAGGGAAATTCTAAATACTCTCCACACAACTCTATTTTTTTCGCTTCCCACCATCTCTTGACCGTTCGAATTCGTAGAATGTCTCTCCAAATGACAAAATAACAGGTCATCGGCAATGGGTGCATGAGGGAACAAATCGAAATGAATTCATTTTAAAATTAGCAAACAATATCGTGAATATGTCGTGAACGTGAAAAGTGAGAACGATTTGAGCGGTTTCCCTCGAAATGGGGAGGGAGAGCATAGACTTCCCTCATCATTCTTCAGGTGAAATGGCCTAGATGCCGCCCGTATTCACACCATACAGATTGGGGGAGGTAGATTAGATTGTTTACCTGAAACCCTCACTTTTGTGTTCTTCCTTGGCGATGAGCGGTACATTTCAACCGCTCCGAATCAACAAAATGAGAGCGACTGAGGGTATATAGTGGGGTTTCAGGTAACATAAAATCTATTTCCAAAATACATTTCATCTGATTACGTTGATCCCTCCGCTAAAAATGATCAATCAGGCAAAATTTCACAAAACCAGGAACCCTAAAATTCGGAAAAATAATTGGATTAGCACTCTTCAATTCGAACACTCTCTAAACCGGACGATTGGGGAGAGAAAGTGTGTGAAATGAAGATATCTAATCCAATTAATTTCAAACTCTGAAAATTAGGGAGTTGAACGACTGGAATATAGAGTGCGCGAAGTGAGACGGCCCGATAACTTTTTGCACCGACAATTTGGAATGAGTGGGAGCATTACCCGTGCACTTTTCTCCTCCGGCTCATGATCAGAGCCAGGGCTGTGCGGCAAGGCCCTTGCCGGTTGCCGAAGTTGCCGAAATTGCCGGACTTTCATTGCCGAAATTTCTTGCCGGCAACGGCAACTAATTTTGGACGGCAACGGCAATCAAATATTCTGAAATAAAATATATAGAAATGAAAAAAATATATAAAAATGGAACAAGATGAAATATTGCATTGGTTATCTGAATTTATCGTTTCGAACGGTTCGAAGAAATAATCAAAGTGCTGTCACCACTGCTAATTTTGTTGTGATTTGTTGATAAAATTCGAGGCTAATATTATCAAAAAACAACGTGATATAGTCGTTTTTATACGATTTTGAGCATTGCCGAAACTTGCCGAAATTGCCGGCAATTGAAGACTTTTGATTTCGGCAGTTGCCGGCAATTGCCGATTGCCGAAAAAAGCCCTTGCCGCAACACCCCTGATCAGAGCTCTTATCAACTTATTTGTCTTAGTGATCTTGAATATTCCCGGCATATTTATATTTATGATATTTACAAATACATATTTATGATATTTACAACAGTCTCAGGAAGTGGTCTCCCACTCATTATGGAATCTTCGCGAGCATAAAATACTCGTTGAGGTCGTTTATTTCTTCTTTTCCATTTTCAAAATCGATAATTGATATCAGAATAATCAATCTAAACTATAAGGGGGCCGCCAAATCATCAATACTGGAGAATCTCTTCTCAAAAGAATACAGTGGCGATAAATTTTTATGATACTGCAAGAGTGCAAAATCGAGCCTAGCAGATTGCGCTTACCTCCTATTAAGCTAAAAACTTGATAGAATTGTAATCTACAAAGTTTGGTTGTCATTAATATAGTTTCAAATGAGCCGTAGTTGAGAAGTACACGGGTAATCGAGATGAAGTACATGGGCCAGATCATTTTGCGCAAAATGAGAGATGGCCCAGTCTATTACCCGATTACCCGACCCGAATAAGTCACTTTACTGGAATGGCGGGATCTCGGCTCCACACTATAATAAGGGGCGGGGCTCTGCAGGGATCTAGGAAAGTCACCTTTCAAAATCATTTCGTACATTGTTTTATTGGTCAAGGAAACTCCGATTAGAATCGGCCGAGCACTTTGGAAAGATCTTGGATTTAACTTCCGCGAAGAGCGAAATAAAATCCTTTGTCTGCCGCTCACTTTCGATTTCCCTTTTACTTTTTCTGAATGCTGAGAAATAAGTTTTCTATTGAATCTCTAGTAAATAGACAACGTAAAATATATTGTGACCTAAATTAGGCCAGCGTTGCGAAGTTATCTAAACACTTTTATCTAATTACTTACTTCCCTAACGAGTAATCTGTTAACATGACCTGTAAGGAGTTAGGAATACGGCTAGAAAGGAAGCCTGAAGCCTTATGAGTTCTAGATGTTACATGTTAAAAAAAAAAAAAAAAAAAAAAAAAAAAAAAACAACGGAAACACTCCGTTGAACATGCACGACGTCTGCTGCGCCACCACGCGTACGTTACTTCTGTCTATACACAGATAATGAATACATTAAGATGGCATACCCGGGGTACCAGACACTGTATTTAGAGAGTATTCGCGCGTCGAAAGAGTTTGCTAGTTACTTGTAAGTGTATTTTGGTATTACAACGCAGTGTAGGCTGTGACTACGAGAGTTCGTGCAGCGACGCAAAAAAGGAGTTATCGAAAACATAGGAAAAACTAATCATTTTCATTTTAGCGTGCACTCCTCTGGGCGTGGCGACAAATGCCCAGGTGATCGCTCTAAATAGTCCAATAGCCGCCTGTGCACGGGCTCAGACCACGCCGACGGTCAACGGTGTGACGTGCACCGGCGGACAGAGGAACGTCTTCGTTTACGACGCCGTTGCTGTAAGTTACTCTTTATTACAAACATATACAATTTTGTCCTGAAACGCACCAATGAAAGGCGTGCGATAATGACAAAGCGCCGAGGTTTCCACAACGAGCAAACGTGCAAGTGCACGCCAATAGTCCTTTTAATGCATCATTTTCAAAGTGCTATAAAAAGCGAGAGTGGTGCAACATCAATCGTGTATAGGCCAACACTGCATTTGAGATGATGGCCACCATGATCCCGGTCGCTGACCTCCAGTGCATGAACGGCAACTTTGTAAACACGGGAGCGGCCAACGCGATGATCCCGTCAGCGCGCTTACTCTGCTGCGTTTAATCTCTCTCTCCCGAGTTCAAGCGTAGTATTTATGAGTAGCATTGTTCATTGTATTGATCAAATGTGTGATAAAAATATGTCCAGTCTGTATTTTCGCTGTATTTTCGAGTCATTTGATTAATCAGGGTTAATCGTATTCACAGACCAGCGCAATTATTGCACGGTGTCTGAAAAGACAACATGAGATTCTAGAAGATTCCGGCAGACGGAGAACTTTGAGAGAGTAGGAGAAATTGAGAGGGGAATTGTATAGAGCTCCTGTAAGATGGAGGCACTTGTAAGAGAGATCAGTTATCACTGAAGCTCCTACAAAGAGAATGAAAGTATTCGCGTGTCGAGAGAGTGTGCGAATCGAGAGATATACCATATGCTAGGTGTCATATCTCAGTATAGGATACACTCGATAATAAGTATATTCATTCTTATCACTGAAGCTCCTACACAGAGAATGAATACACTAAGTTGAGGTGGAATAACTATTTTGCAATTCTCCGTTGAAACTTACTTTACTGCCGAGTGAGCTCAAAGAACAATATTATTGCAAGATAGAAAATGATTAGTTCTGAAACCGGGACTAGAACTGTGTGCCTCACTTTACATGACTCCTAATATCCAGAGTGGGATGAAATATGCGAGACGATTCGGCTCCGCGCGATAGCGCAATAGATATCGATGATAACTCGGAATGTTGTTTGTTTTGGCTTAGTGAGTAGTGTGCAATATTGTCGTACTGTCTCTCACTGACCATGAAGTCTCTTCTGCTCCTGTGTCTCTTCACCTTCCTCTACATCGCCGAGGCTCAACACTCAACTGACCCCCTGACGGAGGCGGAGTTCAACTACCTCAAGTGCGTGCGTGATTGCGAGCGGTGGGGAATGAGGGGAGACACCTGCACCATGAAATGCAGATATCAAAAGAAGCGCGCGGTCGTGGATTTGGCTGCTTCAGAGGCGTTGGAAAGTGTTGAAGAATCGAGCAGAACCAGGAGAAACGCCGAACAGAACGCTCGTGAGGTCGTCTTTAGTAACTGCGTGCGTCAGCGTAACTGTGCTGCACCTCAGCCGATTAGTCATCCCAGAAGTTGCCACCAGGCTTGCCAAGACGAGGCTGACAGTTTCTCCGGATATGGCAAACGTTCCGTCGGAGAGGAGTCTGCTGAGAACAATTTCCCTTCCAAGGTTTCCCTTCCAGGCCGCCGATTCTAATGATTCTAATGATGACACGTCTTTACAAAGTCAATCTCAGTTTATTGAATACACAGGCAAATGATATAGAGTGATTCAGACGTGTTTGTGGTCGCACGTGCCTTTATTGGCGCAGCTCTTGCAGCAGAATCCTTCCATGTGCGAACAGCCACACAAGTCGTATTCGGCTACCTGCGGGCAATCTCCCTTAGGCCAGAATTGGGGCGTTTCGTCCGAGCAGTTGTCCGCAGCGCATGCTTGGTTCGGGAGAAACTTTGGGAGCACAAGTTCCAGTGGGGTGGCGAGGGGTGGTTCTGGAAGTCGAAATTGTAAAATATCGGCACTTTACCATCTTTTGTTTACGTTTCTTTTCAGAAAAACGACGATCACTATTATGGCATGATACGATCAAACAAAATGTCAAAATAAAACTTCATTTGTTTTCCGAGACGAGAGGGCACACAAATCCAGAGTGTCGCCAATGTTGCTGTTTGGTAAATAACGGGTGTGTTTTTTTGTGTGTGTGTTTTTTTGTGTGATCGTATCATTGTATAAATGTAATACTCTTATAAATCGCTCCAAAATAGTTCTTTCTCCCCGAACCTTTTGCATATGATAACTGATCAGAAATCCTTTCAAAATTAAAAAAAAATGCACTAATTTCATGGCCAAGTCGATAGCGCGCCAGACTTTCAATCCGAGACCCCCAGGTTCGCCCCCGCCTTTTGCCGCATTTTTCGCAAGTGTCCGAAGGCGCCCTAACACATTTTTAAGCAACGTGAAACACGTTTTCACTAGAGCAGCGAGAATGGATCCCCGCTCCGCGCTGTTTTTGGCCCTTTCTAGCGCAGAGCGCGGTGGGGGGTTGTAAATGCCTCTCTCTCGCGGGGAGCGCTGAAAGGGAAAGAGCGCTCTGGGAGCGCTCTTCTAGCGCTCCTTGAGCGCTCTTTCCCGGGTAATGAGTAGAGCTAGTCATTTATTTATTTCTTTTTCATTAATATTCTTTTCCTACTCTAATATCTTTTAAATCATTTATTTCTTTTCTCTATTTTTACATGATTTTAGATGGGAATATTGAGAAAAGTCACGAAATGGGTGAAAATCACGAATAGGTTCATCTGAAAGATCTCGTCGCGCTGATTCCAAATATATACTTTTCAGGACACAGCGTTGTGATTTCGTTGAGAAAAGCGATTGGGAGCGCGATGGGAGCGCGTTTAGCGCTCCCGTCGCGCTCTCTTGGCAGATTGCCAAAAAAGACGCGGGAGCGCTCTCTCTAGCGCTCCCCGCGCTTTGGCTGTAAACAAGCGGGAGCGGGGATCCATTTTCGCTACTCTAGTTTTCACCTGTTTTACCGAGTTTTTATGAAAAATCGAAAATTTTGATAAGTTCCAAAATGATTCGGATAGCGTGGGGGAGCACAAGGAAAGCGTTTTGCGATGTCGGAAACGTGTCTGAACGTGTTATAACACGTTTTAACATGAAAAATCGAACATTTCAAACTTTTGCGAAAGCACCGGAGAGCGAGGAGGACCACGGAGAAAGTGTTTCGCGATGTAAGAAAAGTTTTTAAACGTGCCCGGACGCGCTCTAAAATAAACTGTATCTTGCGTTTCCATTCAGAAATGCTCGTGAGGCTGAGAGCGATCGAAAAAAGTTGCCACAGAGCCACGAAGTGGCGTAGTTGCATCCTGAACTATGCATAGAGCGTATTACATTTATTAACCTCAACATATCCCGTTTAGTTGTAGTGCTGTATTTGTCATGAAAAATCAGCAATGGAAGCCAAAATATCGTACACATCGGTTATGTCTCCACAGAGATAATTCGGGAAAGGCTCATTTGGCGCCGAAATTCTCCAATTTCGAAGGAGACCGACAAATCTATATGGAATATGAACGTGAAAAGTGAGAACGATCTGACCGGTTTCCCTCGAAGTGGGAAGGCAGAGGAGAGATTTCACTCATCATTCTACCGGAGAAATGGCCTAGATGCCGCCCGTGCTCACACCATAAAGTTTTTTGTTTTGTTTTTCAACTGTCATCAAAAAATTGCCAATCTATTCACCACGATTATATGATTTTTAGAATCCTCATCAAAAACTGTATCAAAGGGGAGATTTGTGCGGAAAAAGGCGAGTGAACGAGTTTAAAAAAACTTTTTATATAACGTGTGTGGAATGATGGCCGATCGTGAGAGCGCAGAATATTAGTAGAGTTTGAAATGCAGATAAAAAATTGGATTAGCACTCTCCATTTCGAGCACTCTCTACACCGACCGATTGGTAAGAGATTGTGTGAAATAAAGAGTGCTAATTCAATTATTTACTTGAATTTCACACTCTAAATATTAGGGCGTATTAGGGCGTTGCACAACTGGAATGGCGAAAAGTCGGCTCCTTACTCTCTCAAGGGTCAGGGCTTGACAGGGCTCTAGGAATGTCACCTTTCAAAAGCTTTTCTTACATTGTTTTATTGGTCGAGGAAACGCCGATTAAAATTGGCCGAGCACTAATGAAAGAATTTCGATTTCACTTTCGCTAAGAGCGAAATAACATCTCTTGTCTGCCGGGCACTTTCGATTTCCCTTTTATTTTCGATTGATGAGCAAAAAAACGGAGTTATTGTCATTGATTTGTATTGAATAAAAACATTCAACAAAGATTGGCGTTGGCGGTAAAATTGGTAGCAATATTGATTGCGTAAGGTAACGTGCCCCAGAAGCCTGGACAGCGAGGGATAAGTAATCCTGTGCAGCAACCGGTATTGGCCCCGGCAGAGTAGTCGCTAGTCGACGTAACCTCCTCTTGATTCCGGTAGCAACTTTACCTTTTCTTACCTATTTTTATTGAATCACTGCTAAATAGTCAGCGTGAATAAAATTAGGATAAAAATAAAGCTTGCGTTGCGGCGTTGACTAGTTACTTTACTTTGAAGAAATTTCTGAAATGATAAATCTATTAACATGACTTGCAACGACTTACGAATTTGGCTGGAATGAAAGTCATATCAGAAACAACTCGTGACTTTGATTTCTAGACGTTGCATATTATCCATAACGAAACAAAGTAGAAACAAGAAGAAATTCTTTCACAGGTTCTTCAAAAAATCTTACACGAGAAGGACTTTAAATATACGCATGTTACTTAATTTCATTAAGCAACTAAAGAATCAATGCAAAATAAACGGTTTTAAAAATATTGAATCAGTAACACACATATTTTAAGCGCACGTTTTGCATGCTAAACGTCCTTCCACACTTCGCTGTGTACAATAGCCACGTTTCTGAAAACAATAGTTTGAATTACCCAGATGGTAACTAGGCGAAGGATCTATGAGAGCCCAGAAATGCTTTCGAGGCCAACCCGTTACTATGTTCCCATGATCTCCCTTTACACCACCCAGTTTTTCCTTTCACCGATCCTTGAAACGTGATCAATATACCAAGAATGGCTGTGACGCCGAGAGATCGTGTAAAATGCGGAGAGGAAATGTGCCTTCCTGACAGCAACAAAACATACGCTTTTTCGCTATATAAGGGAGCCTAATGTCCACTGTTCCATCATCCTCAACAGCGCCTTGCCCATCATGCAATCTGCCTTCGTCGCCTTTCTTCTCGTCTCGGTGGCCTCCGCCTGCGCCCCGAACTCTCCGAACGTTGGGGGAGGAGGTGCACCCGTTGGCATGGGAGGAGGAGGAGGAGGAGGAGGAGGAGGAGGCGTGAACCGTGTAAACCCGCCCGTTGCCAACCGTGAGTAACTTCTATCAATACGCAATTTTTTTAAGTGTATCATCCACTTGGTTTCACATCTCAGTGTAGGCTGTGACCTTATAATGTAATAGGCAAACTTGAATACAGAACATGACAACCTTCGGAAAATTGGAAAACGAAGAACGAAAACGGGTGTTTATTAACCGATTTCGCACAGAACATAACAGAATTTTTCAATAGTCGTTATTCACGCCACCAATTAATTCCCATTCGTCTCTTGATCTCATTTCGCACAGCAATGTAAAATAACTCGAAATACGATAAGCAATGTCACTATCTTTCAGCTTGCATGCCACTGACCGCGGAAACTGACGCTGTGATCAACGCTGGCGGCGTCCTTAATGGAATGAACGGCTGCCTTGTTGGGCAAGCTGCGCCATCGAACATGGACGTAACGTGCAACGGTGGACAAACCAGGCTCCATGTTCGCGACGCCGTGAGTACACATTGTTGTTGTTTTCGGATAACTACAAATTTGCGCACTTTTGTCCCAAATAATAATTAGTTTCGTAGCTAGACAAGCAATGAAAGGCGTAAGAGCAAGACAATGCGCAAATAGAAGTGAGTAAGCATACAAACCAGTAGTCCTTTTTATGGACGCACATAGTCAAAATATAATAAAAAGTAGAGTGCTACAATAGCAATCGTGTATACATCTAAACTGAATTTCAGAATGTGTTCACTGTGATCGGAGATCGCGCCAACCTCCAGTGCAGGAACGGCAACTGGGTCAACGCGGCAAACGGCAACGCTCCGATCTCGGACCAAGCCCTGGTCTGCTGTGCCAACACGCGTACGTAACTTTTTCAATACACAGATAATGAATACATTAAGATGCGATACTCAGGGTACCAAATACTCAGGGTACCGAAAGAGTTTGAGAGTATTCGCGCGTCGAAAGAGTGTGCAAAAATGAGAAACTTGAAAGTGTATCATACGCTTGGGTTTTACGATGTGATCTATGTAAATCTATTTAAACTTTAAGGAATTGTTGCGATTTTATTATGTATTATGCGGTTTGACTTCATACGGCGTTTGATTGCGTCACCAAATCAAATGACCGACCTGATTGCAGTGCATCAAAAATGTATGAAGGATGAAAATTGGTCCAGTTTGAACAATTCTCGCGCAGCTATAGAAAAAAGAGCACTCGGAAACATAGGACGATCAAGAATCATTCGTGTAACGAAAAAAGTCTAAGAGTTTGAAACACCCTCTCATTTTCGCACGCTCTATAACACTTTCAAACTCTGTGATTTCTCGACATATTAGTATTAGTGTATGTGTTTCTTCGAGAGTTCTACATTCCACACCCAAAATGAATTTACTCCGTATTGAGTGTATCCTATACTGAGATATGACACCTAGTGTATGATATACTTACAAAAATCTCTCGTTTTCGCACGCTCTCTCGACGCGCGAATACACTCAATATTGAGTATGGCATACACTACACACAGAGAAAACATACTAGGAATACGACATCAAGTTGGCAAGCCTACTAATATACAAGTAGGGCATACTAATATATAAGTAGGCGATTAGTAGGCCCTACTTATATATTAGTAGGCGTGCCAACTTGATGTCGTATTCCTAGTATGTTTTCTCTCTGTGTAGGTGCCTCATCTATATTCATTCTCTCTGCAGCGTGCATGCAACTGGTCGCGGCAGATGACGCAGCGATGGCGGCTGCCAATGGCCACGCGAACGGCTGCAATCAGGGGGAGACGACGACGACGGTCAGGGACGTGACGTGCACCGGTGGACAGGTCATGATCCAAGTGTTCAACCGCGGCACAGTAAGTTGCACTTGTTTATACTACAAAGTTGAACACTTTTGGCCCAAACAATTTATGGTTTCGTAAGCAAAACGCAGCAAATGGTGTGAGAGCATGACAAAACGAAAGAGACGCCGAGGCGTAGAAAGAGAGTAAACAAACACATCAACCAGTAGTCCTTTTCCTGATTGGATAATTTGCAAAATGTGATAAAAGGTAGAACGGTACAACATCTCTCGTGTACATGTATTACAATTTTAAATTGTTACGTTCGCGAAAGGGAATACTGGTTGCGTGTACTCCCTTTCTATACCTCGGTGTGTCTCTTACTTTGACATGCTCTTTCGCCAGCGGAATGCGCGGTAGATATACATAACTGCATTTAAGAACATGGCCGCAAGGATCGCGCCCAACCTCCTCGTGTGCCGGCCCGACGGCACCTGGGCAAATGGCCTCAACGTTGTCCCGAACGATTCCCTGGTCTGCTGCCACGCATAATCATCCAGCCCCGCCTCTCTCTCTCTCTCTCTCTCTCTCTCTCTCCCGAGTTCAAGCGTAGTATTTATGAGTAGCAGTGTTCATTGTATTTATTAAATGTGTGATAAAATATCCCCAACCAGTGAAGAGCTCAGTGTTATAAAACATTTTTTAAAAAAACCATTGATCATAAACCATTGTTTACAATCTTATGATTACAATGTCATTGATCTCCTGTCTATTGAAAGCAAACCGTATACTTACAGAGTTCTTTCTTCGATCGCATATCGTGTGAAGCCCTCGAGAAAGCCGATGGAAAAAAGTCTCGTCCCGACTGGAGAAAGGAACGCGAAACCAACAAAGAGACCTCCGAATGTGATAGGCACAGTTTCTTTCTTTCCTGTTTTATAATTTCTTGTTCATGTTTCGTGTGAGACTATCCATTGTTTTCCCCTAGTTTGACCATTTTCACTCCGTATCGGCTGCGTCCCCTTATTTGTAAATACATTTCCCGTGTATTCCCTATCTCCCATTGTTTCCGTATCGCCTACGGTAGCTTCCTTTCGCTCCTTTTTTTGTACGATTTTGTTTGTGGATAAAAATGTACCCAAGAATACTATGTTTCGCATTTGCACCAAGTGCTTACAATCGATGAACAGATCAATCTTTGCTGTCGGTTACGGTAACCGCCAGGGGAAGGGGCGCCAGCCAGCGAGCTACTGGCGGCGGCGCCAAATAAGAGACGAAGTATCTTACATGTAAGATACTTGGGCTCTTACTCTCCCTCTCTCCCCCGCTCTAGAAGTAAGATACTCGAGTATCTTAAATATAAGTTCCAACTCTCTTCATGTCGCCAAGTCTGGTACTGAGTATCTTATATTTAAGATACTTCGCGCTCTGTGCAGCAACGGCGTGATGATCCCGAATACTTCCCTGGTCTGCTGCCACAGATAATCATCCAGCACAGCCTCTCTTTCTCTCTCTCTCTCTCTCCCGAGTTCAAGCGTAGTATTTATGAGTAGCAGTGTTCATTGTATTTATTAAATGTGTGATAAAATATCCCCAACCAGTGAAGAGCTCAGTGAATTGGTTTATCACCCATAAAACTTCTATACTCCGACCAATTCTCCAACTTAATGTTTTAATCTGTTCTGGACATCAATACGAAACTTTTGAAACTAAGTATGGGATGATTACGCATGAGGATAGTTTTTGAGAACTGTTAAACACGAAAATCACGAAAACTCGCAGGCTCTTCATGAAGAGTCGTTTATAAACCTGAAGAACGTAGCTCTTTTCCCAAGATCAATAGTGATAAAAATTCCTAATAAGATTCTAGAATGATTGGAATCAGTTCTTCACATGTTTTCATACCTCATTTGCATACTACAACTATTTTACGCGAGACAAAATTTGCATAATTGCTCTTCATTTGGCATCCCTAGTTAGGATACGTCATAATTGCGTTCGATGATGGGGGCACACAGACTCGCGCAATTATTGCACGGCGTCGTCTGATAAGAGAAGATGAGAATCTAGAAGATTCCGGCAGAGAGTGAACTTTGAGAGAGGGAAAAAGTAGGGGAAATTGAGAGGGGAATATTATAGAGCTCCTACACAGAGAATGAAAACACTAAGATGCGATACCCAGTGATACATTGAATATTGAGTGTGTTGGCGCGTCGAGAATTCATTTCGATTTGTTCCCTCATGCACCCATTGCCGATGACCTGTTATTTTGTCATTTGGAGAGACATTCTACGAATTCGAACGGTCAAGAGATGGTGGGAAGCGAAAAAAATAGAGTTGTGTGGAGAGTATTTAGAATTTCCCTGAATTTGACCAAATTAATGAAATTACTTTATGAGAGGAATCGCGAGAAAATCGAGCATATCCGGGATAGCGGGGACGTAGAAATTTTATGATTCTCAATTTGGCTGAAAATATGGCCTAAGGTATTTCGAACCTTCCTCTATCGAATGGCGTTTTCAGAATTTCGATAAAAAATTTCGCAATCGCGTGAAACACAAACAAACCTGGTGACTCAGCGGAAAAAAATAGAGAGTGGCATGTTTGAAAAATCACAACATGCAGCAAAATGATGATAGCGACTCGTTCTTTTTTAGGTTAGATAGGGAATCACCCCGACTACAAACTACAACTATTGAACTCATTCCTGGCTGATGCACCGGTGCGGGGCGGTCGGTTTTGTAAAAATTTAATTATTTTTCTTAAAACTAAAAATGCAATGGGTTTTGTTGCTTTTTATTATAGTCACTGTGTGTACTATTTAAAACCAAGAAATGGGCCAAATCCGTACAGAACTTTTAAAGACGCCCACCATTTCATGCGACAAGACAATGACATCTCATGGTCAAATTGTTGGAGTCATCCAAGTTAGTGATGAAAATGATCGTAAATGAGCTAAAAACAATATTCCTATTAGTTTTGAGACGATTCTTTTTCGAGATTTTTTAAGAAAAAAATTTCAAAAAATTTCGAACGAAAATTTTTTTTCATCAAAGATGCGATTCAATTAAGCGCTAGTGTGTCAAATCTTTATACATATAATAAATTTTGATAGATCGACATTGATTTACTCGTATTTCAATGTTTGTTGAGCTTTAAATGGGTTATTTCTGTCTACATATTCAGTAATCGAGATCGACATTTTAAATTGGCCCTATTCTGACGCTACATGGTAAGGAGTTTCCTCATAATGCCTCAAACATTTTCCTTTTTGAAAGTGAATGGCTATCTAGTCGTACAAAATAACTACGGCGCTTAGAAAACCGTACATGCGCAAAATCCCGCACGCTCTGCTTCTCTACCACTCTCTCACTTCCGCGCACTCTCTCGCCAGTTTCTGCGCCCGAGCCGGGCATAAATCTTTTGCCATAGCTTGGTGTAAATCAAACGAAGTAAATCGTCCAGAAAAATAAGCGTTCGGACTTTGAGAAGTACCGGCAAAAGATTTATGCCCGGCTCGGGCGCAGAAACTGGCGAGAGAGTGCGCGGAAGTGAGAGAGTGGTAGAGAAGCAGAGCGTGCGGGATTTTGCGCATGTACGGTTTTCTAAGCGCCGTAGTTATTTTGTACGACTAGATAGCCATTCACTTTCAAAAAGGAAAATGTTTGAGGCATTATGAGGAAACTCCTTACCAAGTAGCGTCAGAATAGGGCCAATTTAAAATGTCGATCTCGATTACTGAATATGTAGACAGAAATAACCCATTTAAAGCTCAACAAACATTGAAATACGAGTAAATCAATGTCGATCTATCAAAATTTATTATATGTATAAAGATTTGACACACTAGCGCTTAATTGAATCGCATCTTTGATGAAAAAAAATTTTCGTTCGAAATTTTTTGAAATTTTTTTCTTAAAAAATCTCGAAAAAGAATCGTCTCAAAACTAATAGGAGTATTGTTTTTAGCTCATTTACGATCATTTTCATCACTAACTTGGATGATTCCAACAATTTGACCATGAGATGTCATTGTCTTGTCGCATGAAATGGTGGGCGTCTTTAAAAGTTCTGTACGGATTTGGCCCATTTCTTGGTTTTAAATAGTACACACAGTGACTATAATAAAAAGCAATAAAACCCATTGCTTTTTTAGTTTTAAGAAAATTAATCAAATTTTTACAAAACCGACCGCCCGGGGTGATTCCCTATCTAACCTAAAAAAGAACGAGTCGCTATCATCATTTTGCTGCATGTTATGATTTTTTAAACATGCCACTCTCTATTTTTTTCCGCTGAGTCACCAGGTTTGTTTGTGTTTCACGCGATTGCGAAATTTTTTATCGAAATTCTGAAAACGCCATTCGATAGAGGAAGGTTCGAAATACCTTAGGCCATATTTTCAGCCAAATTGAGAATCATAAAATTTCTACGTCCCCGCTATCCCGGATATGCTCGATTTTCTCGCGATTCCTCTCATAAAGTAATTTCATTAATTTGGTCAAATTCAGGGAAATTCTAAATACTCTCCACACAACTCTATTTTTTTCGCTTCCCACCATCTCTTGACCGTTCGAATTCGTAGAATGTCTCTCCAAATGACAAAATAACAGGTCATCGGCAATGGGTGCATGAGGGAACAAATCGAAATGAATTCATTTTAAAATTAGCAAACAATATCGTGAATATGTCGTGAACGTGAAAAGTGAGAACGATTTGAGCGGTTTCCCTCGAAATGGGGAGGGAGAGCATAGACTTCCCTCATCATTCTTCAGGTGAAATGGCCTAGATGCCGCCCGTATTCACACCATACAGATTGGGGGAGGTAGATTAGATTGTTTACCTGAAACCCTCACTTTTGTGTTCTTCCTTGGCGATGAGCGGTACATTTCAACCGCTCCGAATCAACAAAATGAGAGCGACTGAGGGTATATAGTGGGGTTTCAGGTAACATAAAATCTATTTCCAAAATACATTTCATCTGATTACGTTGATCCCTCCGCTAAAAATGATCAATCAGGCAAAATTTCACAAAACCAGGAACCCTAAAATTCGGAAAAATAATTGGATTAGCACTCTTCAATTCGAACACTCTCTAAACCGGACGATTGGGGAGAGAAAGTGTGTGAAATGAAGATATCTAATCCAATTAATTTCAAACTCTGAAACATTAGGGAGTTGAACGACTGGAATATAGAGTGCGCGAAGTGAGACGGCCCGATAACTTTTTGCACCGACAATTTGGAATGAGTGGGAGCATTACCCGTGCACTTTTCTCCTCCGGCTCATGATCAGAGCCAGGGCTGTGCGGCAAGGCCCTTGCCGGTTGCCGAAGTTGCCGAAATTGCCGGACTTTCATTGCCGAAATTTCTTGCCGGCAACGGCAACTAATTTTGGACGGCAACGGCAATCAAATATTCTGAAATAAAATATATAGAAATGAAAAAAAATATATAAAAATGGAACAAGATGAAATATTGCATTGGTTATCTGAATTTATCGTTTCGAACGGTTCGAAGAAATAATCAAAGTGCTGTCACCACTGCTAATTTTGTTGTGATTTGTTGATAAAATTCGAGGCTAATATTATCAAAAAACAACGTGATATAGTCGTTTTTATACGATTTTGAGCATTGCCGAAACTTGCCGAAATTGCCGGCAATTGAAGACTTTTGATTTCGGCAGTTGCCGGCAATTGCCGATTGCCGAAAAAAGCCCTTGCCGCAACACCCCTGATCAGAGCTCTTATCAACTTATTTGTCTTAGTGATCTTGAATATTCCCGGCATATTTATATTTATGATATTTACAAATACATATTTATGATATTTACAACAGTCTCAGGAAGTGGTCTCCCACTCATTATGGAATCTTCGCGAGCATAAAATACTCGTTGAGGTCGTTTATTTCTTCTTTTCCATTTTCAAAATCGATAATTGATATCAGAATAATCAATCTAAACTATAAGGGGGCCGCCAAATCATCAATACTGGAGAATCTCTTCTCAAAAGAATACAGTGGCGATAAATTTTTATGATACTGCAAGAGTGCAAAATCGAGCCTAGCAGATTGCGCTTACCTCCTATTAAGCTAAAAACTTGATAGAATTGTAATC
>BTSY01000300.1:0-20854 GCA_036245785.1 Pristionchus fissidentatus
ACAAAGTTTATAGTAGCTTTATCTTTCGATGGAGAATCAGATTTACAATTTTTTTTATACGTTCGAGAAAATTTTTCACGAGAGCAGTTTTTTTGGTCGGAAAAAATAGATTTTCAACTTTTTGAGGTTATTACATTCAATATTATATTTTCATGAAAACAGAAGATATGTTCAGGAAAAAAAAGGTGATTTGATTGCTTTTTTGAACGAATGTTTTGGATGACTTTAAAAAAAGTTACGAATTTTTGAATTTCGAAAGTTCATAGAACCGGCTTTTAGGTATGCGACAGCTTACGGCTCTGAAACATGTTTCAAAAAAGTTCATACCGTAGTGCTATTATACGCACATAGTAGTGAAGGAATAGGACCATTTTGAATATTTTGTCAAACGCCAACTGCCATCTCTCAGAATTCGTGTGTTATGATACTACTCATGATGGTGGCTTTCTTGTGCACCCTCTCTGAGATTCGCGCTGTGGATCTGAATTGGTCGAGATTCAATATTTTCATTTTTGTAATATAATGACACTTCTATCACACTTCTATCTCGGCAACCGCGCGCATACTTGTTTCAGCATGCAGTTAATTTGGGATGGAGCAGGGACATTTTCTCCAGGAATGATGCAGTCGAAAACAGAAACCATTCCTTTTTCGATTACAGACCGTTCCTGCAGCACCCGCAGTTACAACTGCCGCAGCAGCTACTGGAGCAGAGACTACCGTACTTGCGGAGCTTATCAAGCTGCACGTCGCTCGCATGGAGAAGGTCATAGTCGATCAGGGAACTGCCGCGCCCTGCAGCGCCCACCCGGCGCCAGGGGGCGTCAGGACGCGTCTGTTGCAAATGAGACTAAAGGCGAATGCAGTGAGCAAATTTGATTCTCGAAGAAAAGGCTGGAAAAATCAATGTACATCTATTTATTCTTCATTCCACACACTCCAGCGACAGGATGGAGGACGAGAATGTGTGAAATGAAGAGTACATTATTAGGAAGAGCCTATTACTGCCGTGCCAATTTTCCCAGTTGAGGGTCACAACGTGGAGTGCGAAAAGAGTACAAAAAATAGTTGTTTTTTTTTGTTTGTGAATCGGGAAAATACGTGTTCACCCGACCTCTCGGTGTATGCTCCACCGGACGTCCAGTGGATACAAACGCCAATTTTTGATGTGCCACCACCCACGGGGGGCGTGGTTTTAATTTAGATGATATTCCGTTTTCGAGCTGCTGCTTATTGTTAGGAACCTCCTACCAGGATTTGGTTGTGATAGGTTTCAGAACATTAGGAAACTATAATATTTTCGGGTTACTAATCGGCAGTTTAGTAACCCGAGAATATTATAGTTAGTAACTATAATATTTTCGGTTACTATGGCTTACCAAACAACATCCAATCTGCCAAAACAAAACCCAATCAAAAATTCTAATTTGGGCCCCAATCTGCTTATACGCCATTTTACGTCTACTCCATTTTTCTTCCTCCTGAAAACGATTTTTTCAACAAATGCGCAAGAATGGTGCATCTAAGTTTCACTCGTACGCGAAAATTGCAATACTTTTTCAGAGATCAATACGAGAGATCAAGTTATCGGTTCGCAAACCTCACGCCCATAAAAGCGGCAAAATTTGATGATTTGAGAGAACTATATGAAATTGATAGCGCGATGACTCATTTTGCTATCGTGATTGGACGTTGTTTCTCGCGTTTTTCTCTTTTTCCGTTCGTTCGCATCAATATTTTTTTCTCCATAAATTACCTAATACGGTGAATTTCGGAAATTTTAAAGAAGGCGTAACACGAATGATTTCGACCTTTATTTTCCCGATGTTTGAGGTTTCATTTCTGTTATCAGTAGTTGGTGAAACACAAATTCAGCGCGCGTTTCCCCTTATCTCTCTGCCTTTCTCTGACTTCTTCTCCACAAAATGCCAACTCCCACCGCGAAAATATTGCAGTATCAATGTGAGATACTGTAAGAATTCTGGTCATTTTGGACTGTTTATTGAACATAACTTTCTTCAAACTAAAAATTTAAACATGCGATTTTCGAGGCTCTCATCGGGTATTCGATCTCCATTGCCCCACAGTGAGAACTCAGTTCACCAAATATTCGTGGGACACCTTCTTTAATCAAAAGAAACGATGGTGTCCCTCTCTTTTGGGTGCTCTCTCCCTCAAAATTACGGTCCATCGGCAAGAATGAGAGACCCAGAATGAGAGAGCGTGTGAAATCGAGAGGGACTCTCTCACTTTTGCACACTTTCTCCCCCCTCACCCCTGTTTGTCGGTTTGGAGCCATGTGACTTCTATCTCGGGAACCGCGCGCGTTTTTGTTTCAGCATGCAGTTAATTTGGGATGGAGCAGGGACATTTTCTCCAGGAATGATGCAGTCGAA
The DNA here is from genome assembly GCA_036245785.1 of Pristionchus fissidentatus. Taxonomy (NCBI): domain Eukaryota; kingdom Metazoa; phylum Nematoda; class Chromadorea; order Rhabditida; family Neodiplogasteridae; genus Pristionchus; species Pristionchus fissidentatus. Next base: position 2,397 of record BTSY01000300.1, read on the forward strand.
AACAGAAACCATTCCTTTTTCGCTGCTTACAGACCGTTCCTGCAGCACCCGCAGTTACAACTGCCGCAGCAGCTACTGGAGCAGAGACTACCGTACTTGCGGAGCTTGTCAAGCTGCAGCAGCAGGTTGCTCGCATGGAGAAGCTCATAGTCAGGGAACCGCCGCGCCCAGCAGCGCCACCCGGCGCACGGTGACGCCGCGCCCGACAGGGGGCGTCACGACGCGTCTGCTGCAAATGAGACTGAACCTAAAAGAAACAGCAAATGATGTCACTAGATGTGAGAGCACAATAAAACCAATTATGAACAAAGATAAACATTAATTTTCTATACAATTGTGTACCTAGATTAAAAGATGAGTAATCTTTGCGAGCTGGAACGAAGCAGCTTCTTGTCTTTAGCATGTTTCCGCTTCACTGCGCGCATTCTTGTTTCAGCATGCTTTTAAAGGCGAATGCAGTGGGCAAATTTGATTGTTGAAGAAAAAGCTAGAAAAATCAATGTACATCTATTTGCTCTTCATTCCACACACTTTATCGACTGGATGAAGGACGAGAGAATGTGTAAAATGAAGAGTACATATTATAAATTCACAAACATTCATCTAAAATAACAGAACGTTCCGCTCCTAAACAGCAGATATGAGATCATGATAAAGCGGGAGACACGCCGAGGTATAGAAAGAGAGTGCACTCACCAGTAGTCCATATCATGAACGTATCAATGTAATATTGTAATAGACGCACACTGATGAACGGGGTGTTATCCGGTGCCTATTACCGCCGTACCAATTTTCCCAGTGGAGAGTCACTGCGAGGAGTGCAAAAAGAGTACAAAAAGGATTGAATGTTTTGATGATTGTTTTTTTAAAAATATTTATGTCTAATACGAAATCATTTATCGTTGTTAAAATGAGGTAGATCTCCTTCACTTCTTTGAGCGGCAACAGCGGATGAATTTATTCGGCAACAACTCCTTGACAACGAGGGTTTTTCAGCGTTTTGTTTGGTAAATTTCCCAGATCCCAATCGACTATAACGACTTGTTGTCGAATTATTTGACTAGTGAAACTCTGAAACTACTGCTATCAAAACTTTTTTCTGCTCTTTTTCTCTTTATCCTTCTACATCTTCATCCATGATGGTGTGTAAACAGCCTAAAACTTAGAAACGGATTATTTATAATCAATTATGAAGAGCAACGCTGTGTGATGTGAAACTTAGGTGGGCTTTCAAAAATTTTGTTTCTTAGGATGTCCAATCTCCTCATTCCAGAGGCTCGCTCCACATCATTCCACAGGCCGGCCAACCTTACAGAAAGGCCTTTGGAGTGAGAGAGCGTGTGAAATCGAGAGGGACTCTCTCACTTTTGCACACTCTCTCGCTCTCACCCTTGTCTGTAGGTTTCGAATTGTGTGGCTCGTACGGTCACCGAAAGTAGAGAGTGTATGGATTGAAAAGGACAATCGCTCTCTAAGAAAGGGCACTTTGGAGAACCGCTCTCCATGCAAATTTACTTTCTGTGTAAGATTTCGCTTTTTCAACATTGATAGGGTGTAGAAACAAGGAAACGGCGTAAGAACTAGTGCCTGTCAAAACCACTTTGATCGTCCTGTTAAATAATTTAAACTCAAAAACCAGCCGATACTCTCCTCGCTTCCCTTCTCTTCAATTAATCAACTCTTCTCGGTTGCAAATTTAGCGCAGATGGCGAATTCGTGGGGATTTTGAGAAGGAGAGAAAGTTGGCTATGTACTCTTATATAATATGTTTTGGCAGAAATGATTCCAAATCTACAGGGAGGGGTCAGAGTAAGTCCTTCTTTATTTTACGCGCTCTTTGGGTCCAAAACCCCGTTTGTTGGATTAACCGACCTGAGGAAGGATGCTTTCGAGGAACGATATTTTCGAGCTAGACTTTCGATCGAACCAAAATAGGAGGCAAAACTATTATAAATATAAGTGGTGTTGTTCTACCGTATTATGCCGTTCCGCGCGTAGCCGAAGAGGACAATTTGGTGAAACATCAGAAAGGCGCACACCACTTTTTTTGTTTTCGAATTTTTGCCTAATTCAAGAATTATTTTCAAAATCCAAATTGAAAAGGTGGCACAGGGCATCATGGGCTATCGATTTAGCGCACACATGTAGTTTAACTCTTCCATCTGTTTACACCGAACTCAGAACCGGAATGAGAACGGAACCGGAGCCGTGAAATATGTTTCTGTGTTTTAACTGAATGGTCTTCTTCGATGTTCGTATAATTTTATATTTATAATATCCGATGTTGCTTCGATTAACGATCAACCCCTCAACTCTTCATTTTTGTTTAAATTCCATCAGTACTTAAATTACTATAACTAAAAATGGCGAATAATAATTGAAGAGATTGCTTTAGTTGAGACACACATATAACTATAGTTTTTGGTCACGTGAAACATGCTCCCACTTTTGTCATTTTTGTGGCCAACTACGATTTGAAATTATAGGTGAGAATGAACAGTATTTTATATTTAATCCGTGAAACGTAACTCGCACATAGATACATTGTAAATTTTTATTCAAACAACTGTTGTTAGAACAAATTTTAAAAAAAAATTGTTTATGTGCGTCATCCAAGCAGCTTCCCAATGTCCACATCGATGTCTTCTTCCTGAAAGAAAATCGATTTTTTTTGTTTTCCTCAAAAGTCAAATGGTGCTACTAAATTTCACTCCTACGCTATAACTTGGTCTAATGTAGCTGAACATGATTCCGATATTCTAGAAAGTGGCAAAATAAATAATAATCATTGTAAAAATATTTTAAAAGTTCCAAGTTTGAGGTTTAATTTTCGCCTACCTCATCTTCATCATAATCTTCCTCATCTCTCTCTCTCTCTCTCTCTCTCTCTCTCTCTCTCTCTCTCCTCCACCCACCTCATCTTCATCATAATCTTCCTCATCTTCTCTTTCATCCTCACTCAACTCCAAATTGTGCTCGATTATCACTTCAACATCGGCAACTTCAGAATCATCGCGAGCGAAAACTAAAAGAATTGGAATTGATTAAAAAATTATTTTTACCGTAGAAAATAAAAGGTCGTGTAAATCCCCAAAATAGGGTCATTTGGGGGTCAAATAATGTGGCAATTTTTGTTCTTTCGAATTCCCAACCCTTAGGATGGTATTTGACAGATAATATTCCAAGAGTATGTGCTTTTGGTTTATACTTGATGCCAACCGCTTTTCGGACTTCGAATGTTTCACTATGAACACAGGCGATCTTGATGTCCTACTGAAACGCATTTGAACTATAAAAAATCAAATTGTACTAAATGGCCAAAAGAATTGGCTCACAATTGAGGAGTTTGGGGCTGTGTTGGGGTAGTCGTAGAAGGTCCAACTGAGCAGTGGCTAATTCCTCCGAATCGTCGCCCTGATAAACAATGATTATTTTTTATCATTACGCTGATTATTATGCTTATTTTTATTATTATACTGCAGAAACCCGGCTGCAAAAACTTTTTATCGCGAATTGAACGGTATTCTTTTCCTGCCTAAGTTCAGGGTTATCGTGCCAAGATATCCTGCTGTTCGTCCTCCTTTAAAACCCGACGTGTGCCTAACACAGTAACAACGCTAAATCTCACAACAAACGAACTTGTTGTGAAACATAGCATAAAGTTGTTGTCACAATAATTTGAAACAGTTTATAGAATAAACACACACATCATCACTAATAATCGTGAATTCGATGCGCACTCCCAATTTCATCCATTGTCGCAGCAAAGCCAGACGCTTTCCGGTTAAATGATACTCTGGAAATATCTATATATTTTAACTATTTAGAAATCAATCGATATTTTACATTTTTATTATATTCTCGGTCAGGAGACTATAAAATAAAGGGCGCTCTCCACATTTTTATACCGCAAATTCAATCGATATTCCCACCTTTAGTAAAATCGACTAGCACGGGAAGTGTGCTCAATCGAGGCGCTTTAAACGACCGAGTTACGCATTCGGAGTGTGGAAGATCGAGGAAAACCCAGTCGATTAGCAGTTTTCCCTCCTGAAATTAGCATTTCGACGAATGATAATTTGAATTTAATTTTTTTCAACAGTTTTTAACGAGAATCATAGGCCATAGGGAGTTATAGGGAGTCATATTCATATTCATAGTCATATTCATATCCAGTCATAGGGAGTTATATTTGGGTTACGTTAAACTAGAGATGATTCTTCTGCTAGAGACGAACGTAGCTGTTGAGCTGCCATAATATTACTTTTTGAGCTAACATTGCCTAGTGATGACGTAATACTGAACTAGATACCATCAGTTTCCTCGACAGTAGCATTGATGCGGGCGACGAGTAGAATTTCTCTATGCGAATAACGACGGTGACCTCATCGGAACCCTCCTCAGCAATGTCCTGCACATCATAGTATTTTTAAACAGATATATTTGTAAAACATGTGAATTCGAATACCGTAAATGAAAAATGGAATTCTCGTTAAGAAAAATTGTGCTCGATTATCACTTCAACAATTTTTTTCAATTGCAATACGGCCAAACATCGAACGGAGACTGCACTTGTCATTCTATCTCAATTTTGATAACGCCTTGAGACATGATAGTACCTTTAGGCAAATATGATAACTGTTATTTTAAATAACGACAGTGACCTCGTCAGAACCCTCCTCAGCAATGTCCTGTACATAGTGAAATAACTAATATATTTCGATATTCTAAAATATAAAATATAGTACTTATTCGTTTTTATGCATCTTCAGCGACAAAATATTGTTCCTTACGATGCATCTAAAAATATCATCGCGCACTGAAACATATTATTATTTCTCAAAGGGACTACTAGAAATCGCCAAACTCATATTTCTACAATACCTTGACACTATTTTTCAATTCTGGATTGAAGAAGCTTCCTTATTTCCTAATGGGGTCACCTCGGACATCCCCTTATTGCCTAGTGATGACGCAATCCCGACCTCGGGTGTTTTCCGCTCCTTGAGTAGTCCCTTGCCAGCAATTGCATCCAATCGGGGCACACTCTTTCTCGGTAGAGGTAATCGATGACCGGGAGGAGAAGAGGCGAGCGACGAATCCTCGGATGCTGAAATAAATAAGTAAAACGGCAATCGATTTTGCTATCGACGAGATATCACGCTAATCAAAGCCCGCCGGTAAGACCAGCTGTGAATATTAATAAAAAACCGATCACGTGTTCAAGTGCTCATTTTGTTTGTAAAATGGGTCATCAGGATTATTCTCTTTTTATAAACGAATATTATCCATACGAGGTACTGAAGTGTGCATTGGTTCTCCGAATTTGATGGTCGACGGCTCGCGAGATTCGAATTCATCATGGTCATCGAATGAATATTCCTCCTGAAGGAAATTTGGTAGCGATTGCCTAGTGATGACGCAATTTATGAATCACGTTGATAATTTGAGTCGTGAAAATACAGAGAGTATGCTGTCAGGAATAAATGTATAAAATGTTGCCTAATGATGACGCAACTCACCACATTGATCTACTCTCTTCCCGTGAGTGACATTCCTGGTTTGGCGATTGGTGGCATATTGATTGGAGGTAGATCGCCGAGGGATGATCTTGAGGGTGGAATGGGCGCGGGACGAGAGGGAATGGAACTGATAATTAGACGAAATATCGATCGATATGTTGAATTCGTTGCAAAATTGCGCCCAATTTGAGTACCGATTTGAGGAAGGTTAGTAATGGTTTCGGCGGCCAAACGCCGATGAGTAATTATTTGTTTTTAGGGATCATAGGACAAATTGAATATCCCTAGCAACGAACAGCTTTTGATCAACAGGTGAAACATGAAGTTAGCAACTGCTGAGTGAACTCACATCGGTCGAATCTCTGCGGTCCTCTCCTCTTGTTTATCCAGCGGAGTGGGGGATCCGGGCATCGGTGTCTGATCAATTAAGTTGTGATACGACCGTATTCACCCCGGATTACCGCATTACTTTTGAAACTAACGGGGTGCGTGGAGGTTAAGCGCACTACGTTTTCAAAGAACGGTCCAGGGGAACTTCAGTCGCCGAGTACAGTTCGGTCCAGGGGGACTTCCGTCGCCGGGTACAGTTCGGTCCAAGGGTACTTCAGTAGCCGGGTACAGTTCGGTCCAGGGGGACTTCCGTCGCCGGGTACAGTTCGGTCCAAGGGTACTTCAGTCGCCGGGTACAGTTCGGTCCAAAAAGTTGCCACTACGCCACTTCGTGGCGTAGTGGCAACTTTTTACCTGACCCAAGGAAGTTTGGTTACCCCAGCGAATTTTTTACTGTAGGTTACGGTAGCACTTATTGATTTATTGATTTTCGTGTTTTTGACAAAAATCATGTATCTGACCCAAGGAAGTGTGGTTGCCCCAGCGAACTTTTTACTGTAGGTTACGGTAGTTTTCATTGATTTCTCGATTTTCATGTTTTTGAGAAAAATCATGAATCTGACCTGCGGTCTGACCCACCGAACTCATCGGAGGGTACTGTAGGTTACGGTAGTTTTGATTGATTTATCGATTTTCATGTTTTTGAGAAAAATCATGAATCTGACCTGCGGTCTGACCCACCGAACTCATCGGAGGATACTGTAGGTTACGGTAGTTTTGATTGATTTATCGATTTTCATGTTTTTGAGAAAAATCATGAATCTGACCTGCGGTCTGACCCACCGAACTCATCGGAGGATACTGTAGGTTACGGTAGTTTTGATTGATTTATCGATTTTCATGTTTTTGAGAAAAAATCATGAACCTGACCTGCGGTCTGACCCACCGAACTCATCGGAGGATACTGTAGGTTACGGTAGTTTTTATTGATTTATCGATTTTCATGTTTTTGAGAAAAATCATGAATCTGACCTGCGGTCTGACCCACCGAACTCATCGGAGGGTACTGTAGGTTACGGTAGTTTTGATTGATTTATTGATTTTCGTGTTTTTGACAAAAATCATGTATCTGACCCAAGGAAGTGTGGTTGCCCCAACGAACTTTTTTTTGAGGTTACTGTAGATTACGGTGGTATTGATTGATTTATTGATTTTCGTGTTTTTGACAAAAATCATGTATCTGACCCAAGGAAGTGTGGTTGCCCCAGCGAACTTTTTGAGGGGTGCTGTAGGTTACGGTAGTATTGATTAATTTATTGATTATTGATTTATTGATTTTCATGTTTTTGACAAATAGCATGTATCTGACCCAAGGACGTTTGGTCGCCCCAGCGCAATTGTTACCGTAGTTTCGGACGAGACGGACTCACTCACTCACTCACTCACAGACAGACAGGGCTTGTCGTTTTAGGTTAAGTAGTAATTTTAAATTAAGATTTCAACTGTACTCTCTCTCTCTCTTACCTTCGTCACTTCATTCTAGAATGGTATCAAATCCCTTACAGAAAAAATCAGGCTTTATCGATTACCTCTCACCTGAGCTCTCTCATCTTCCTCCTCTTCTCTTCTATCGGCGGCGTTGCGGGAGGACTCAGGGACCGCTCGTAACCAACACTTTCAGCTTCTGCATTTATTTATTTAAAACGCGTTCTCTGTAAGAGCGTCGGATCGGGTGGCACAACTCATTCAAAATGGTCGCCCCGGACTCAATCCTTTTTCACAGAAAGTCTTGGGTACAAAGTAAACGTGAGAAATAGACAAAATTTCGATTTTTCAAAAATCGATAATTTTTTTATTACGAAAAAAAAAATTTTTTCTTAATTTTTTTATTTTGCTATCGTGTTAGATATCATTCGAAAGAGCATCAAAAGTTATGTATAAATCCATAATTTCATGAGAATTGCACCAGTTGGAGCGAAAATCTGTCATCGCATTCATAGAAATTTGACGTTTCTGTGAAACTAAATTTTGAATAAAATGGTTCCCATGGTTTTCACAGACATTATTAGGTGTGAAGTAAATTTTGAAAGTGAAAAAGTCAAAAAAAAGTTATTTTTTGAAAATCGATAAAAAAATATTTTCGAAAAAAATAATTTTTAAATTTTTGAATACTTTCGTGTTGTGCTATATCTCATTCGAAAGAGCATCAAAAGTTATGCCTGCACGCACATTTTCATGAAGATTGTGCCATTACCATTAGAGAAATATTGAATTTACATTAACAAATTAATGATCTCTCACAGTCAAATATTTTCGCTCCTAGTAAACAAATTATCATGAATGTAGATTTAATAGTACCTTTTGATGCTCTTTCGAATGAGATATAACACAACACGAAAATTTTCAAAAATTTTAAAATTATTTTTTTCGAAAATATTTTTTTAATATTTTTTCGAAAATATTTTTTAAAATATCAACTTTTTCAGATTTGATTAACTATTTCCGTTCCTCGAAGATCAATCTTCCTAAAACCTAAACATTGTGTGTAACTTTTAATGCTCTTTCAAATGGAATACATGCGGTTCAGTATAAATGTCTGGAAAAAAGTATTCCACACACGTTGTGATTGAGTCTTTTCTCCGAGTGGTCACAGTCTAGTGAATATGGAAGTACTTTCACAATCGAAATATTGACTTTTGTTAATTTCAATTGATTCTACGATAGAAAATACATAATATATGGCGGATCTGGGAAATTTACCAAACAAAACGCTGAAAAACCCTCGTTGTCAAGGAGTTGTTGCCGAATAAATTCATCCGCTGTTGCCGCTCAAAGAAGTGAAGGAGATCTACCTCATTTTAACAACGATAAATGATTTCGTATTAGACATAAATATTTTTAAAAAAACAATCATCAAAACATTCAATCCTTTTTGTACTCTTTTTGCACTCCTCGCAGTGACTCTCCACTGGGAAAATTGGTACGGCGGTAATAGGCACCGGATAACACCCCGTTCATCAGTGTGCGTCTATTACAATATTACATTGATACGTTCATGATATGGACTACTGGTGAGTGCACTCTCTTTCTATACCTCGGCGTGTCTCCCGCTTTATCATGATCTCATATCTGCTGTTTAGGAGCGGAACGTTCTGTTATTTTAGATGAATGTTTGTGAATTTATAATATGTACTCTTCATTTTACACATTCTCTCGTCCTTCATCCAGTCGATAAAGTGTGTGGAATGAAGAGCAAATAGATGTACATTGATTTTTCTAGCTTTTTCTTCAACAATCAAATTTGCCCACTGCATTCGCCTTTAAAAGCATGCTGAAACAAGAATGCGCGCAGTGAAGCGGAAACATGCTAAAGACAAGAAGCTGCTTCGTTCCAGCTCGCAAAGATTACTCATCTTTTAATCTAGGTACACAATTGTATAGAAAATTAATGTTTATCTTTGTTCATAATTGGTTTTATTGTGCTCTCACATCTAGTGACATCATTTGCTGTTTCTTTTAGGTTCAGTCTCATTTGCAGCAGACGCGTCGTGACGCCCCCTGTCGGGCGCGGCGTCACCGTGCGCCGGGTGGCGCTGCTGGGCGCGGCGGTTCCCTGACTATGAGCTTCTCCATGCGAGCAACCTGCTGCTGCAGCTTGACAAGCTCCGCAAGTACGGTAGTCTCTGCTCCAGTAGCTGCTGCGGCAGTTGTAACTGCGGGTGCTGCAGGAACGGTCTGTAAGCAGCGAAAAAGGAATGGTTTCTGTTTTCGACTGCATCATTCCTGGAGAAAATGTCCCTGCTCCATCCCAAATTAACTGCATGCTGAAACAAAAACGCGCGCGGTTCCCGAGATAGAAGTCACATGGCTCCAAACCGACAAACAGGGGTGAGGGGGGAGAAAGTGTGCAAAAGTGAGAGAGTCCCTCTCGATTTCACACGCTCTCTCATTCTGGGTCTCTCATTCTTGCCGATGGACCGTAATTTTGAGGGAGAGAGCACCCAAAAGAGAGGGACACCATCGTTTCTTTTGATTAAAGAAGGTGTCCCACGAATATTTGGTGAACTGAGTTCTCACTGTGGGGCAATGGAGATCGAATACCCGATGAGAGCCTCGAAAATCGCATGTTTAAATTTTTAGTTTGAAGAAAGTTATGTTCAATAAACAGTCCAAAATGACCAGAATTCTTACAGTATCTCACATTGATACTGCAATATTTTCGCGGTGGGAGTTGGCATTTTGTGGAGAAGAAGTCAGAGAAAGGCAGAGAGATAAGGGGAAACGCGCGCTGAATTTGTGTTTCACCAACTACTGATAACAGAAATGAAACCTCAAACATCGGGAAAATAAAGGTCGAAATCATTCGTGTTACGCCTTCTTTAAAATTTCCGAAATTCACCGTATTAGGTAATTTATGGAGAAAAAAATATTGATGCGAACGAACGGAAAAAGAGAAAAACGCGAGAAACAACGTCCAATCACGATAGCAAAATGAGTCATCGCGCTATCAATTTCATATAGTTCTCTCAAATCATCAAATTTTGCCGCTTTTATGGGCGTGAGGTTTGCGAACCGATAACTTGATCTCTCGTATTGATCTCTGAAAAAGTATTGCAATTTTCGCGTACGAGTGAAACTTAGATGCACCATTCTTGCGCATTTGTTGAAAAAATCGTTTTCAGGAGGAAGAAAAATGGAGTAGACGTAAAATGGCGTATAAGCAGATTGGGGCCCAAATTAGAATTTTTGATTGGGTTTTGTTTTGGCAGATTGGATGTTGTTTGGTAAGCCATAGTAACCGAAAATATTATAGTTACTAACTATAATATTCTCGGGTTACTAAACTGCCGATTAGTAACCCGAAAATATTATAGTTTCCTAATGTTCTGAAACCTATCACAACCAAATCCTGGTAGGAGGTTCCTAACAATAAGCAGCAGCTCGAAAACGGAATATCATCTAAATTAAAACCACGCCCCCGTGGGTGGTGGCACATCAAAAATTGGCGTTTGTATCCACTGGACGTCCGGTGGAGCATACACCGAGAGGTCGGGTGAACACGTATTTTCCCGATTCACAAACAAAAAAAAACAACTATTTTTTGTACTCTTTTCGCACTCCACGTTGTGACCCTCAACTGGGAAAATTGGCACGGCAGTAATAGGCTCTTCCTAATAATGTACTCTTCATTTCACACATTCTCGTCCTCCATCCTGTCGCTGGAGTGTGTGGAATGAAGAATAAATAGATGTACATTGATTTTTCCAGCCTTTTCTTCGAGAATCAAATTTGCTCACTGCATTCGCCTTTAGTCTCATTTGCAACAGACGCGTCCTGACGCCCCCTGGCGCCGGGTGGGCGCTGCAGGGCGCGGCAGTTCCCTGATCGACTATGACCTTCTCCATGCGAGCGACGTGCAGCTTGATAAGCTCCGCAAGTACGGTAGTCTCTGCTCCAGTAGCTGCTGCGGCAGTTGTAACTGCGGGTGCTGCAGGAACGGTCTGTAATCGAAAAAGGAATGGTTTCTGTTTTCGACTGCATCATTCCTGGAGAAAATGTCCCTGCTCCATCCCAAATTAACTGCATGCTGAAACAAGTATGCGCGCGGTTGCCGAGATAGAAGTGTGATAGAAGTGTCATTATATTACAAAAATGAAAATATTGAATCTCGACCAATTCAGATCCACAGCGCGAATCTCAGAGAGGGTGCACAAGAAAGCCACCATCATGAGTAGTATCATAACACACGAATTCTGAGAGATGGCAGTTGGCGTTTGACAAAATATTCAAAATGGTCCTATTCCTTCACTACTATGTGCGTATAATAGCACTACGGTATGAACTTTTTTGAAACATGTTTCAGAGCCGTAAGCTGTCGCATACCTAAAAGCCGGTTCTATGAACTTTCGAAATTCAAAAATTCGTAACTTTTTTTAAAGTCATCCAAAACATTCGTTCAAAAAAGCAATCAAATCACCTTTTTTTTCCTGAACATATCTTCTGTTTTCATGAAAATATAATATTGAATGTAATAACCTCAAAAAGTTGAAAATCTATTTTTTCCGACCAAAAAAACTGCTCTCGTGAAAAATTTTCTCGAACGTATAAAAAAATTGTAAATCTGATTCTCCATCGAAAGATAAAGCTACTATAAACTTTGTAGCCAATTCGGAGGTGGGGGTTTTTCAGGAAACTCATGTGAAGGCAAAAAAGCCCTATGAAAGTGCTTCAGATCGAAAAATCCGAATTTTCACTTTTTGTCAAATCTGCTTCTAATCGTTCGGAAACATTGTTAGGCACTTTAGGGTTACATTTTGAGCAGTTGTATACCCGTACCACATTGTGTAAAGCAACAAAAAGAAACCGTATTCTGAGTGAAAAAATTGATTTAATATATTGCCGATTAGGAATGGTTTATGAGCCATATTAAGCCTCTTCACTACTTTAAACTATTCAATACATTCTATAATGTTGATATGAAGCTATTCGAGACGATTCTGGAACAAAGTGAAAATTCGGATTTTTCGATCTGAGGCACTCTCATAGGGCTTTTTTGCCTTCAAATGAGTTTCCTGAAAAACCCCCACCTCCGAATTGGCTACAAAGTTTATAGTAGCTATAACTATCGATGGAGAATCAGATTCCGTCGACAATTTTTTTATACGTTCGAGAAAATTTTTCACGAGAGCAGTTTTTTTGGTCGGAAAAATAGACTTTCAACGTTTTGAGGTCATTACAGTCAATATTATATTTTCATCGAAACAGAAGATATGTTCAGAATAAAAGTGCGATTTGATTGCTTTTTTGAACCAATGTTTTGGATGACTTTTAAAAGTTTCGAATTTTTGAATTTTGAAAATTCATAGAACCGGCTTTTAGGTATACGACAGCTTACGGCTCTGAAACATGTTTCAAAAAAGTTCATACCCTGGTGCTATTATACGCACATAGTAGTGAAGGAATAGAACCATTTTGAATATTTTGTCAAATGAACATTCCAGATTCATGCAATCTCTCAGAATTCGTCTCATAAGAGAGACTATCTGAGTCGATTGAGATACGGCCGTACAAGCAAAACCTAATCTATGCTGAAAAGTTGCTCCTAGGGTAAACATTGGCCGTAGAGACCGAAAATGGACATAAGAAGTTTCATAGATCAAACCCGGCTGAGAAATGTTTCACCACATCTCCAAAAGTGAAATTTTCAACTTTGACAGAACGCATCCAAACCCCCTACATAGCTATATATTATGAAAGCTCTCTCTAAAATAAACATTTTTTATGTTATGGCCAAGTGGCTAGCTCTTCTGTGAAAAGGTTATTATTTTTTTGACAAATAATTTTTAAAAATCAGTATCACGGCGTATTCGGCGGCACTTTTAACTGTGTCCATTCGATTGCGCGTAGAAAATTACCCCCGTGCGCACAAAATTAGCAAGATTCATTTTATGCGACCTGATCAAATCATTAGGTGAACAAACCCGACTGCTCAAAAACGAGGCGATTTTCAACAAAATAATTCATTTTGAAAGTATACAAACCTCGCACAGCGAAATATTACGTAGAGTCACTAGAATACATAAGCTGAAGAAATTAAAATTAACTTTGCTCAATTTGGAAAAAAAAAATTTGAACTCAAACCACGTACCCCGGGTCATGGTGAAATTTGCAGAATATTTTTCCGACTGATTCCCTGTTTAGAGTATTACATGTGACCATGCATGCTGTAGAAATAATAAATACCACGATTTGGTATTAGAAGCCGAACGGAAGAGACAAAAAAATGAAGAACAGTTTCCGGGTTTTCGACCATGACCCGGGGGGTACGTGGATTGAGCTCAAAAAAATTTTCCTCCAAATTGAGCAAAGTTAATTTTAATTTCTTCAGCTTATGTATTCTAGTGACTCTACGTAATATTTCGCTGTGCGAGGTTTGTATACTTTCAAAATGAATTATTTTGTTGAAAATCGCCTCGTTTTTGAGCAGTCGGGTTTGTTCACCTAATGATTTGATCAGGTCGCATAAAATGAATCTTGCTAATTTTGTGCGCACGGGGGTAATTTTCTACGCGCAATCGAATGGACACAGTTAAAAGTGCCGCCGAATACGCCGTGATACTGATTTTTAAAAATTATTTGTCAAAAAAATAATAACCTTTTCACAGAAGAGCTAGCCACTTGGCCATAACATAAAAAATGTTTATTTTAGAGAGAGCTTTCATAATATATAGCTATGTAGGGGGTTTGGATGCGTTCTGTCAAAGTTGAAAATTTCACTTTTGGAGATGTGGTGAAACATTTCTCAGCCGGGTTTGATCTATGAAACTTCTTATGTCCATTTTCGGTCTCTACGGCCAATGTTTACCCTAGGAGCAACTTTTCAGCATAGATTAGGTTTTGCTTGTACGGCCGTATCTCAATCGACTCAGATAGTCTCTCTTATGAGACGAATTCTGAGAGATTGCATGAATCTGGCATGTTCATTTGACAAAATATTCAAAATGGTTCTATTCCTTCACTACTATGTGCGTATAATAGCACCAGGGTATGAACTTTTTTGAAACATGTTTCAGAGCCGTAAGCTGTCGTATACCTAAAAGCCGGTTCTATGAATTTTCAAAATTCAAAAATTCGAAACTTTTAAAAGTCATCCAAAACATTGGTTCAAAAAAGCAATCAAATCGCACTTTTATTCTGAACATATCTTCTGTTTCGATGAAAATATAATATTGACTGTAATGACCTCAAAACGTTGAAAGTCTATTTTTCCGACCAAAAAAAACTGCTCTCGTGAAAAATTTTCTCGAACGTATAAAAAAATTGTCGACGGAATCTGATTCTCCATCGATAGTTATAGCTACTATAAACTTTGTAGCCAATTCGGAGGTGGGGGTTTTTCAGGAAACTCATTTGAAGGCAAAAAAGCCCTATGAGAGTGCCTCAGATCGAAAAATCCGAATTTTCACTTTGTTCCAGAATCGTCTCGAATAGCTTCATATCAACATTATAGAATGTATTGAATAGTTTAAAGTAGTGAAGAGGCTTAATATGGCTCATAAACCATTCCTAATCGGCAATATATTAAATCAATTTTTTCACTCAGAATACGGTTTTCTTTTTGTTGCTTTACACAATGTGGTACGGGTATACAACTGCTCAAAATGTAACCCTAAAGTGCCTAACAATGTTTCCGAACGATTAGAAGCAGATTTGACAAAAAGTGAAAATTCGGATTTTTCGATCTGAAGCACTTTCATAGGGCTTTTTTGCCTTCACATGAGTTTCCTGAAAAACCCCCACCTCCGAATTGGCTACAAAGTTTATAGTAGCTTTATCTTTCGATGGAGAATCAGATTTACAATTTTTTTATACGTTCGAGAAAATTTTTCACGAGAGCAGTTTTTTTTGGTCGGAAAAAATAGATTTTCAACTTTTTGAGGTTATTACATTCAATATTATATTTTCATGAAAACAGAAGATATGTTCAGGAAAAAAAAGGTGATTTGATTGCTTTTTTGAACGAATGTTTTGGATGACTTTAAAAAAAGTTACGAATTTTTGAATTTCGAAAGTTCATAGAACCGGCTTTTAGGTATGCGACAGCTTACGGCTCTGAAACATGTTTCAAAAAGTTCATACCGTAGTGCTATTATACGCACATAGTAGTGAAGGAATAGGACCATTTTGAATATTTTGTCAAACGCCAACTGCCATCTCTCAGAATTCGTGTGTTATGATACTACTCATGATGGTGGCTTTCTTGTGCACCCTCTCTGAGATTCGCGCTGTGGATCTGAATTGGTCGAGATTCAATATTTTCATTTTTGTAATATAATGACACTTCTATCACACTTCTATCTCGGCAACCGCGCGCATACTTGTTTCAGCATGCAGTTAATTTGGGATGGAGCAGGGACATTTTCTCCAGGAATGATGCAGTCGAAAACAGAAACCATTCCTTTTTCGATTACAGACCGTTCCTGCAGCACCCGCAGTTACAACTGCCGCAGCAGCTACTGGAGCAGAGACTACCGTACTTGCGGAGCTTATCAAGCTGCACGTCGCTCGCATGGAGAAGGTCATAGTCGATCAGGGAACTGCCGCGCCCTGCAGCGCCCACCCGGCGCCAGGGGGCGTCAGGACGCGTCTGTTGCAAATGAGACTAAAGGCGAATGCAGTGAGCAAATTTGATTCTCGAAGAAAAGGCTGGAAAAATCAATGTACATCTATTTATTCTTCATTCCACACACTCCAGCGACAGGATGGAGGACGAGAATGTGTGAAATGAAGAGTACATTATTAGGAAGAGCCTATTACTGCCGTGCCAATTTTCCCAGTTGAGGGTCACAACGTGGAGTGCGAAAAGAGTACAAAAAATAGTTGTTTTTTTTTTGTTTGTGAATCGGGAAAATACGTGTTCACCCGACCTCTCGGTGTATGCTCCACCGGACGTCCAGTGGATACAAACGCCAATTTTTGATGTGCCACCACCCACGGGGGCGTGGTTTTAATTTAGATGATATTCCGTTTTCGAGCTGCTGCTTATTGTTAGGAACCTCCTACCAGGATTTGGTTGTGATAGGTTTCAGAACATTAGGAAACTATAATATTTTCGGGTTACTAATCGGCAGTTTAGTAACCCGAGAATATTATAGTTAGTAACTATAATATTTTCGGTTACTATGGCTTACCAAACAACATCCAATCTGCCAAAACAAAACCCAATCAAAATTCTAATTTGGGCCCCAATCTGCTTATACGCCATTTTACGTCTACTCCATTTTTCTTCCTCCTGAAAACGATTTTTTCAACAAATGCGCAAGAATGGTGCATCTAAGTTTCACTCGTACGCGAAAATTGCAATACTTTTTCAGAGATCAATACGAGAGATCAAGTTATCGGTTCGCAAACCTCACGCCCATAAAAGCGGCAAAATTTGATGATTTGAGAGAACTATATGAAATTGATAGCGCGATGACTCATTTTGCTATCGTGATTGGACGTTGTTTCTCGCGTTTTTCTCTTTTTCCGTTCGTTCGCATCAATATTTTTTTCTCCATAAATTACCTAATACGGTGAATTTCGGAATTTTAAAGAAGGCGTAACACGAATGATTTCGACCTTTATTTTCCCGATGTTTGAGGTTTCATTTCTGTTATCAGTAGTTGGTGAAACACAAATTCAGCGCGCGTTTCCCCTTATCTCTCTGCCTTTCTCTGACTTCTTCTCCACAAAATGCCAACTCCCACCGCGAAAATATTGCAGTATCAATGTGAGATACTGTAAGAATTCTGGTCATTTTGGACTGTTTATTGAACATAACTTTCTTCAAACTAAAAATTTAAACATGCGATTTTCGAGGCTCTCATCGGGTATTCGATCTCCATTGCCCCACAGTGAGAACTCAGTTCACCAAATATTCGTGGGACACCTTCTTTAATCAAAAGAAACGATGGTGTCCCTCTCTTTTGGGTGCTCTCTCCCTCAAAATTACGGTCCATCGGCAAGAATGAGAGACCCAGAATGAGAGAGCGTGTGAAATCGAGAGGGACTCTCTCACTTTTGCACACTTTCTCCCCCCTCACCCCTGTTTGTCGGTTTGGAGCCATGTGACTTCTATCTCGGGAACCGCGCGCGTTTTTGTTTCAGCATGCAGTTAATTTGGGATGGAGCAGGGACATTTTCTCCAGGAATGATGCAGTCGAAAACAGAAACCATTCCTTTTTCGCTGCTTACAGACCGTTCCTGCAGCACCCGCAGTTACAACTGCCGCAGCAGCTACTGGAGCAGAGACTACCGTACTTGCGGAGCTTGTCAAGCTGCAGCAGCAGGTTGCTCGCATGGAGAAGCTCATAGTCAGGGAACCGCCGCGCCCAGCAGCGCCACCCGGCGCACGGTGACGCCGCGCCCGACAGGGGGCGTCACGACGCGTCTGCTGCAAATGAGACTGAACCTAAAAGAAACAGCAAATGATGTCACTAGATGTGAGAGCACAATAAAACCAATTATGAACAAAGATAAACATTAATTTTCTATACAATTGTGTACCTAGATTAAAAGATGAGTAATCTTTGCGAGCTGGAACGAAGCAGCTTCTTGTCTTTAGCATGTTTCCGCTTCACTGCGCGCATTCTTGTTTCAGCATGCTTTTAAAGGCGAATGCAGTGGGCAAATTTGATTGTTGAAGAAAAAGCTAGAAAAATCAATGTACATCTATTTGCTCTTCATTCCACACACTTTATCGACTGGATGAAGGACGAGAGAATGTGTAAAATGAAGAGTACATATTATAAATTCACAAACATTCATCTAAAATAACAGAACGTTCCGCTCCTAAACAGCAGATATGAGATCATGATAAAGCGGGAGACACGCCGAGGTATAGAAAGAGAGTGCACTCACCAGTAGTCCATATCATGAACGTATCAATGTAATATTGTAATAGACGCACACTGATGAACGGGGTGTTATCCGGTGCCTATTACCGCCGTACCAATTTTCCCAGTGGAGAGTCACTGCGAGGAGTGCAAAAAGAGTACAAAAAGGATTGAATGTTTTGATGATTGTTTTTTTAAAAATATTTATGTCTAATACGAAATCATTTAT
>BTSY01000301.1:0-20690 GCA_036245785.1 Pristionchus fissidentatus
CTACGGTAGTTCGTTCGGGGGGGGGGCATTAATTTTTCTTCCCGGTTATGCAATATTCAATTTATTTCCTTTCTCCTATTATGCTACAAAATCGTTCGCCAATCTGCTTAGTATATGGCCTTTTGTGAGGAGTATTTCCCCTAAAAAATTCAGGCATAAATATTTCGTATTGGAGGAGAAATCAGCCCCCGACTGTTTTAACGCCGAAAAGGCATATTTTAGTCGGGGGCATTTATTTCAAAAAATAGAAACAATTAGAACGTGCGCCTTGTGCATAGCTGGTGAAGTACTAATCGAATGCCTAAAGCTCGACAGAGACTAACGGGGGCTCTGTTTTATCGATTAATAGTCAGTTTTAGAGTTGGAGCGCATCTTGGGTCAACTTTTTAAATTTATTTAATGATGCAGTATTATTCTTTCATGTGTTTCTTTCAGAAAAATATTTTTGTTGTTTAAACTTTACTAATTATTTGCGAGAAGTTTATTCGGCAATTATTCGATCAATCAATGAGACGACGCCATCTCTTGCAAGTGGGGCCATCGATCACAGGGGAGAAATTCTATAAACAGCTCCGGCCGTCTCTTTTTTTAAAGGAGGCGAGGTTTTGATTTTTGCTGATTATTTTGCCTATTTTTTAAATTTTATTTTTTATTTATTTTGTGGAGTGATTTGGCACTCGATGACTATTGATTCCTTACCGTCAATATTGCCTGAATTTTTTTCGGGGAGATGGATGGCGCATTTGGAAAAGTTTTTTTTAAATACAGATTAATATGATTTATCGATTGCTAAAGTATATTCACTGCGTTATTCAACATTGAAATAACCAAAATTTGCAAAGCACTCGATTTTTATTGGCATGATAAAAAATTTATTTGGCGGGTTACGGTAGATCGGGGGCTGTGTGCAAACACAGTCGCCAATCGGGGGCTGTGTGCAAAAGGCCTCGGATAAGTGCTGCCCACGTATGCTCTTTGCACGAGGGAGTTGCGGTTTACTTTCGAAATCACTAAAAGGGGAATATTTCGAAATCGGGAATTATTTTTAGAGAGCCGTGTGAAGCGTAACCCACTTGTACTGTATTTCAATACTTACTTGCATAGAGCTTACCGGCTTGCCCCATCTAGCGTGGTAGCTTGCTACTGTTAAATCGCTTGACATGGAACACCTTTTACTTTAAACATTTTTTTTCCTGCAGAGAGCACAGCAAGGAGGCGATCGTTGTGATGAAGTGCGACAAGTGCGGAGAGGCCGTCAAGAAGCCAGCCAAGCACCATTGTGTATGTTTATCGATTTATCGATCCCTTTATCAATTTATCCATCCATTCATAAGCCAAAAGCTTCGTCCCAGGGGGCATACACTGGCAACATACATTTACTTTTCGGTTTATCGATTTATCGATCCCTTTATCCGCCTCCTGCCGACCCAACACGTTAGCGAGACACGCACGCAAGTAAGCATCGGGGCGGGTTCCCCCCAGATACGGTACCAATTGAAGGTTTAGAAAAGCGTTCAAGTTAGGGTCAATCGCGTAACTGACAGCGTTTCTCACGTTCCCTAATTCGGGAAGCTCTTTGCCATACATGAGCAGCAGGGGGCAGGGGCTATGTGCAAATGGGAGCTGGGATTTTTCGGGGGCAGTGTGCAAAAGTCAACAATGAGAAAATTGGAGAAAAAGACGAAAAACTAGCAGGCGAGAAGGCAAGACGACGGCAGTCCACCTTAACTTAACTACGGTAGTTCGTTCGGGGGGGGGCATTAATTTTTCTTCCCGGTTATGCAATATTCAATTTATTTCCTTTCTCCTATTATGCTACAAAATCGTTCGCCAATCTGCTTAGTATATGGCCTTTTGTGAGGAGTATTTCCCCTAAAAAATTCAGGCATAAATATTTCGTATTGGAGGAGAAATCAGCCCCCGACTGTTTTAACGCCGAAAAGGCATATTTTAGTCGGGGGCATTTATTTCAAAAAATAGAAACAATTAGAACGTGCGCCTTGTGCATAGCTGGTGAAGTACTAATCGAATGCCTAAAGCTCGACAGAGACTAACGGGGGCTCTGTTTTATCGATTAATAGTCAGTTTTAGAGTTGGAGCGCATCTTGGGTCAACTTTTTAAATTTATTTAATGATGCAGTATTATTCTTTCATGTGTTTCTTTCAGAAAAATATTTTTTGTTGTTTAAACTTTACTAATTATTTGCGAGAAGTTTATTCGGCAATTATTCGATCAATCAATGAGACGACGCCATCTCTTGCAAGTGGGGCCATCGATCACAGGGGAGAAATTCTATAAACAGCTCCGGCCGTCTCTTTTTTTAAAGGAGGCGAGGTTTTGATTTTTGCTGATTATTTTGCCTATTTTTTAAATTTTATTTTTTATTTATTTTGTGGAGTGATTTGGCACTCGATGACTATTGATTCCTTACCGTCAATATTGCCTGAATTTTTTTCGGGGAGATGGATGGCGCATTTGGAAAAGTTTTTTTTAAATACAGATTAATATGATTTATCGATTGCTAAAGTATATTCACTGCGTTATTCAACATTGAAATAACCAAAATTTGCAAAGCACTCGATTTTTATTGGCATGATAAAAAATTTATTTGGCGGGTTACGGTAGATCGGGGGCTGTGTGCAAACACAGTCGCCAATCGGGGGCTGTGTGCAAAAGGCCTCGGATAAGTGCTGCCCACGTATGCTCTTTGCACGAGGGAGTTGCGGTTTACTTTCGAAATCACTAAAAGGGGAATATTTCGAAATCGGGAATTATTTTTAGAGAGCCGTGTGAAGCGTAACCCACTTGTACTGTATTTCAATACTTACTTGCATAGAGCTTACCGGCTTGCCCCATCTAGCGTGGTAGCTTGCTACTGTTAAATCGCTTGACATGGAACACCTTTTACTTTAAACATTTTTTTTCCTGCAGAGAGCACAGCAAGGAGGCGATCGTTGTGATGAAGTGCGACAAGTGCGGAGAGGCCGTCAAGAAGCCAGCCAAGCACCATTGTGTATGTTTATCGATTTATCGATCCCTTTATCAATTTATCCATCCATTCATAAGCCAAAAGCTTCGTCCCAGGGGGCATACACTGGCAACATACATTTACTTTTCGGGGTGATATTTCGAAAATATCAGACAGCAGCATTTTAGCTTCGCAAGGTCTGAAAACTGAAAAGCCACATTTTCGATTTTTCTGCCAAAAATAGTAAATAAGACATTTTGAGGAATCGATAAAGGGATCCATAGTCTTTTGGCCTATGGATACATTCGATTTTCTAAAGTTTTAATTTGTCTATAACATATTCAATTATTGCAGACGTCAGCTGTGCGCGTGAAGGTGCAGTACCTGCCCGGATTCGACCATGCCAAGGCGAGTTTTAAGGGAAGGAAAAGTGTATTCGAGAAACATAAAATTTCTGGTATACTGTAGGCTATCGAATATCTTATTTCCGTAAATAACGTATTATATTAATTCTTGCATACGCCCGTTTGATTCCATAAATACCGTAATATGTAAATTATACCGTACTTAATGTTTGCCCCCCTCCGACTACCGTACCCTTTTGTAATCGATCGTTCCGTTGCAGGCAGATGTGCGCGAGTCGTGGCTGCGTCGACTGATGAAGTGTCCCCATTGCGAGTTCCGATCGAATGCCGTCCATGGACCAGTGAGACACATGGCGACTTGGTAAATAATTAATTAGTAAAATAAAAAAAGAAGTCTCGGTGTATCACCTAATTAACCCGAGAAGCGGATAAATCTATATTGATATTGTAGTCCATTCCGTTCTTTCATTGCTACAGTAATCCCCTTTGAAGGGCGATATGATTACGGTATCACATATTTTTCGTATCTCCGTTATCTCGACTGAAATTCTGAAAGTCTTCTTGTCAAATTTCTATTCTTTGTGCGCCTTAGTCGTAGCAAAATTATCATAGTTTTTATACCATCTGCCGTAATCCTACTGTGATCCATTAGGAGGGGATTACGGTATATCATCTCCTATTCCAGTCCCGACTGCCCTCGTGCTCGCTTCAACTGCTCCGATTCCTCCAATCGCTGTCTCTTTCTCCACTGTGAAGAGTGCGGAAAGGACTTGGACGAGTTGGAAGAGGCGGTGGAGCATTATGAAAAGGTAAGTAAAATTATTTGTTTTGTATTTTAAATATCATTTTCATTTTAAAAAAAATCCGCAAGAGTGACACAATAGCAGGCCATATGAAGCATACCAACAAAATTGAACGCATATGTTTTCATGTATGTATCATAGGTTCTTCAATTAGGAAAGGTGCCAGAGATGAAAAGAGGTTGCCAGTGAGTACAAGCAGCACAACATTCTATCCTGTAATTGTCCTCTTTATGGCCCGTAAATTATGCCATCCGCAATTTACGACCGAAACGTCAAGTAGCCTATTGCAGAAGCACCACAAGTCGATCAAGTGGAGCTTCACGTGCACGAAGAAGAAGAGATGAGGAATGATTCAATTTTAGTTACAGTAACTAACGAGCAACCCTAATATGGTAAGAAGTATTGTAAACTGATTTTTTTGTTGTGTTTTTGGTAACTAAGTTTCTTCTTTTCTTTTCTATATGCTCTTCTTACATTTAAGTTCTTGTGAAGCGGTCTTGTGCATATATATGCTTGTTACATTTGTTGTTTACGAGTTTGTAGTGGTTCTGTTCAACCTAGTGTTAGTTCTGTTTCTTTTTTCGTTAAATTGATTTCTTGTTTACATTTTGTGTTTGTCAATTGTTGATATTTCCGGTGAAATGGTGCTAATTGACAAGGTAGTTTTTTTTTAAAGAAAATGTGTCGTCGATTGCAATGCAAAGACAATAGTATGTGAAAAGTCCATTCAACAGAATGCGAACGATGGTTATTACTAATTCACAAACCCTCGTCCAACATAATAAAACGTTCCGCTCCTAAACAACAGATATGGATGTGAGAGAGCATGGATAATCGAGAGACACGCTGAGGTATAAAAAGAGAGTACACACACCAGTAGATCATTTCATAGGTACAGGTAAAGGTACTTCCCGCCTTCGAGTTGGGCTTGCGGGAGAACACTGCTAGGCCAGTGTTACATTTGTTCATATTCAGTCCGGAGACCGGGAAGCGAACCCGGGTGAGAAGGAATGGAATGGGAGGGCACCTTAGACCACTACATCACTTCGCACACCATGTCATTCGGGGGAAGAGGGTGCGCTGGAGCGGTCAAAATGAGGTCATTTTAGGCATAAATAAATTCATAACTAAATTGTTAGATCGAAATCGAAAAATCGGCTTCCGTAACTTTGTTAGGAATTGATCGTTTTATATTGTGCGAAAAAATCATATAATTATCAGCATTCCCCTAAGAGGAGATACAATTTGAAATTTTCATTCGATATCTCCTCATCGGGGAGTAAAGCTACAAACATGCAAATTTCATAGAATTTGGGTAAGGCAGTTCCAAACAAAGTTACGGAAGCCGATTTTTCGATTTCGATCTAATAATTTAGTTATGAATTTATTTATGCCTAAAATGGCCTCATTTTGACCGCTCCGGCGCCCCCTCTTCCCCCGAATGACATGGTGTGCTTCGCCACTCCATTTCGTAAACGATTCATTTTACAATTGTAATATTCGTATTTACGGTAGTTTCCACGCAGAGAATGTAATTGTCATGGGTTGTGTTTTCAATGTTGTCTCAAAATCCCTAAATGTGGGTAAGCTTCGTAGTCTTTAACATACTTCTCGAGCTATGGTGATAGCATGTCGCAATATGAGCAGGAATGTATCTTTATCAACGCTGTCTCATCACATTCGGTATCAAAATGGTGGTCTGATATATAGTATCAATTCGTCTCACGGGTTTCCGAAAAGTAATGGGAAAAGAGGAGTGAGTACGAGAATACAGCTATAACGATAAATCTCTTATTAAAATGGACGGCGACGGGACTAAACTCTAGTCTTTGATCTCTATGGATGGATGACCTCGTGGTGTAGGAGGAGTTGTAGATGAGCCGGGAAAGAGGGGTGGGGCTAGATGAAAAAGGGGCGGGGCCTGATAGGGGCGGAGCTAGAGGAGACTAACCGAGGTCTTTATTGATCGAGTAGTAGTGGGCATAAGCTACTGTGGGATCGGGTTGACACCGTAATATTAAGGAGGAAGGAGAGGAGTGAGTAAAACATGTGTATGGATACCATACAAGCTAGAGTTAATAACGAAAGAGGTCAGTCGTCGAGAAATGGTTCCGATACGGTGTTATTACTACTACAGATTACGGTAGATCAAGTTCCTTTTGAGACCATTTCACGGCTCTGTCCGCAGGGCGCGATTAAATTTCTGCTAATAATAATATTTTGTGTGCCAATATGGCAACCGATGGGGGCGGGAGATCCCTGTCTTATAAACGTGTGAACAATATGCAAATTAGAAGAAACATCGTACCGGGGTGAGGAAGGGGGAGGAGGGGGTTACTGTAACCACAATCAATCGATAATCAGCATGATCAAAGATCGCTCCCAAACAGCAACAACGTCAAATGTCATCTCACGGCTAGGTAACAACGCTCTGGCGCAGCAAAGAAAAAGTAATAGCGGAAAAGAAAAGCATTTCAAAAGCACGAAAATATTTCGAGAATTATAAATTATGTACAAAATTCGCTCGGGGAGCGACCTACCAACATATTATGTACAATTTGAGGAAACGCTTTGATACAAAGCCGGATCCTCTTTTTAAAAAAATATTTCAAACAACGAGTCGGGGCAAGAGAGAAAAGAGAGAACTGAGTGGGTGTGTGTGTGTGGATCTGTGGGGTCAGAGGTAGGGTCTGGTGGGTCTTAGGACTTGGGTCCAGCGCTGGTGCCGGGCGGGGACTGCTGCAACGCTTGGTGCTTGGGCGAGGGTTTCTTGGTTCCGGCCGTGTCGTTGTCCGGCCGGTTGAGCAGCTCCTTGAGCAGCGGATTGATGCCGTCCGCGTGCTCCTCCATGATACCGCGCGCGCCTGCAAGCGGTTACGGTATCTCCCGGGGTTACGGTAACACTACAGAACGGCAGGTTACGGTAGAACGGCCTATCATACACATGCCTCGCTCAAAGTTTTTTTTGTTTAAATTGTGATAGGATATAATCAATAAATGGGTCCTTAAATTACCGTACCCGAGTTCATCTTGCGTACGGTAGCGAGGCGGTCCAGCAGCGACTTGTACTCGAGCTGCACGCGCGATTGGTTCTTGTCCAGCATCGTCCACATCAGGCTGCAATCGATTACTGATTTTTATATACTAATTATTGATTCTTTGTAGCATTGTACACCCCGGCCAAATCCCCGGAAAGAGGGAGGTTCAGCACCTGAACTTGGAGGCTTGGACTGGGGGTGTCAAACCCGGCTCGCGCAATTTCCTTCCCGCGTTTATCTACTCACCGTTTGAGGCACCGCTTGTATGCGTTCTGCTCCGCTCGCACGGCGCCCACAGCCATCACATCGGCGACGGTGGGGTCGAAGAGGACGATCATGTTGAGAAGGAGCATGACGGACTCATTCTGTCGGTACTCCTCCTTGAACATCGTGTACAACCTGCAAAAGAGAGTGATTGCGTCATCACTAGGCAATCGAGGACTCAATTGAGGATATTCGCGATTGCGTAAACATTATTCAATCTCTAAACCACTCTTTCATCAAGCCGGGATTGTATTATCTCTGGAAAACACATAAGTTATAAAAGTTATTTTCTTTCATATTTCCCCGGTTCGCTCCCTCTCCTATGCTTTCACTTCTCACCCTTATCTCACATGACAAGAAAAAAACGTTCCACGCGATCGCTTTTCAATCTGTTATATCTTCAAAGATGTGTTCTCTCTGCCTCTCTGTCGCTCTCTCCATTTCGTGTGCTCTCTAGTCCAATGCTTACACACCGGTTCCCGCTTTCCGCTCTGCAGCGAAAGCAATCGCCGACTTCGAAAAATGCTCGAAAGAGAGAGAGAGAGAGAGAGAGAGAGAGAGAGAGAGAGGGATCAAAATAGCCCAATCCGATCAAGATTCTGTGTCTGCGCTCTCTCACTTTGCCCTGCTCTCTCGCTCTTTCTCTAACACTTCCAATGCTAGCACCAAACGCGTTTCCTATTCGCCGAACAGCGGGGCAGTGTGTGTCTATTTGCGGCAGGCGGAACGTGAGACGAAGAAAGAGTGAGTTAATGAATGCGCCCCTCGTGACTTATACCGTATTCTTTTTTATTGCGCGGAAGGTGTGTCCTACCGTAACCAGTAACTCCCTACACGAGGCACAGTCAACCACTGCACTGGTGGGAAATATGATCTACCGTAACCTACAGTATCCCAACGGCTTCTACCGTAACCCGATGGCTTACCGTATGCTCTGGTGGAACATGTTGTTGGCGCTGTCGTTCTTGTCGTTCATCGCGTCCAGCTTGATAGAGTAGCCTGATTTGGAGGTGGGGCCCTGAACATGATGAAGAGGTCATCACTAGGTATTACTTTCGGGACTTCCTTATTTTAGGGAGTAGGCCCCGCTCATCTCCCTTATCACTGCTATCCCTCCTCTATCACCACTCTCTCCCCTCTTTCCGTGACCTCATTCTAGTGAGGGGAATCGGGCTTACCCCCTAGAGTAAATTTACCTCCAAAATTACGTCATCACTACGCAACAATCGGAGTTTCTTCATTGCTATGAAATGCTATACCCCATTTCATCAGCGATAATCGCTTGCCCTTCAGCCCTTCTCATCTAGCTATCCGCAATCAATCAATCAATCAGTGATAGTCTATTTCGGAAGGGTACGGTAGCAGACGGGTTCGCGCGGTGCGTTCCTGCTCTCTTTTCGCATGCGAACTCGAATTGCGCTGCGTCCCCACTCTCTTCTTGTCTTTGACAGGGCGATCAACCAGATCTGTGATGTACGCACACCCAATGAACTCCTACCCGGGCACGCGAAATGAAGGAACAAATCCCTTTGTCAGCCCACAAACTACAGTCTTTCATTATCACTTTACTACAGGACGAGACCAAATACGTGATGCTTGCACCCATTGCGTCATTCTTAAGCAATCTCACCTTCCACGCGTTCTCATTGGGGTCGTAGGCCATCGCGCCGCGGATGATCATCACGTCCAGATAGCAACCTGCAAATATGTCATCAATCAGCCGCTCGATTACCGTAATCCGACCACACCACAGTTCATCATCGTCAACCCCTGCCCCGTGTGTCGCGCACCCATAATCCGTTGTTGTGTGTGAATCATTTGCCCGATTAGGAAAGGTCGGCGGCCTTGCGTGCACCCGACGCACCACGCTCTACACACCATACACCAATCGTCCTGTGTGCCGAGCACTCATACAATCACAAGACGGGGGAAGGGGATAAGAGGTTTATTGAGATGATGGGAACAAGCGATTACAGGGTTGCACTAAACGAACATTCACTATGGTACGGTAGACGAGGTTTAACTATGGTACGGTATCTCGAACGGAACAAATGCCCTACTGGCGGTACGGTAGGGTGGAGTAGAATAATACTGTAGATCGATCACAGGAGAGAAAGCTATGGTCACTATGTCGGGACTGTCAACGGATACTGTAGATTGGTGTTGATGGTTACGGTAGATCCATATTGCCGCATACGGTAAATCTGCGGGATACGGCAGCTTATAGGGTGTTGAATAATGGGAGGTCGGGGAGGGCTGCTGGCAGTTGAGTCGCGTCCTCGATCGGCAGACCCATTTCGTGCATCATCTCTGACAGAGAGCGTCAGTCAGTCACAGCGCGACACATGCACTATACCGTAACCCGAGCGCGCAAACCACCACACCACCGAGGATTAGGAAACGTCGGACTACAGTACTTACTGCTTATGAGCTTCATCTGGTCCGTGCTGTGCAGCGCCTTGAGCGCCGGGAACTTCTTCGCCATCAGGATCATGCGCTTGACCGCGCCCACCTGGAGAAATCAAAGATCAGACTACAGACACCCGAGATCATTCTACAAAGACCAAAGATCAGACTACAACCCACTCACCATCATCTCGAGCATGTCCATCTTGGAGGGCAGCGACTGCGAGTGCAGCTTGTTCTCCGCCTGGTCGAGCGGCTGCGACCACACCTGAAGAGAGGTCAAAGATCAAACTACAGTCTCACCGAAAGACCAAATTATAAAGACACACGATAAGGGCACACGTGTTCTCTCGTTACAATACCGAGCTCAGAGATCTCAAAACGCATACAGCATCTGCTCAAATCGATCAAGCTACAAAGATCAGAGATCAAACTGCAAAACCACTCACAGCATTGGCCGAGTGAACGAAGCGCAGGCGCTCCTCGTCTTCCGCCTCCATCGGGCCGAACTCGGGATCCACTGCAATTAGTTAATTAGTAATTAGCCAAAGATTAATTAGTTTATTTGCAATTGGTCACATTTTTTATATATATATATATTTATGCGATCACAAGAAACGCGGTACAAAATTAAGTTAGATTAAAAACGAATTCAGTAGGAAGACAATGACAATCTAATAACGAGTCACTCAGAGAAACTGATCAATTCTCTGGACTTCACTAATAGCCTTGCCGCTCTGGGGAAGAAACTATGATGTCGGTAGTTTGAAGTGGAACTAGCGTTAGTGAAATTTATCCCATGTCGAGTGAAGTAATAGCTAAAGTGATGTGGTGCCTTTTTAGATATTTTGTATTTGCCTCTCAGGAGATAACTGGCTGTCTTCAGGTCAATTTCCTCTCTACGCTTTTCTAATGAGACTAGACCTAACTGCATATTTCTATTAGGGAAATTCGGCATTGTTTGCCAGGTTGATTTGTGGCATCTCATAAATAGTCGTCTAGTGAAATAATTCTGAACATTTTCAAGGATTTCTTTGTCACGTATTAAGTAGGGGTTGAAAACCATAGAAGCGCTCTCTAGTATGGGTCGAATGTAAATAGAGTAGGCTTTGAGGAGTATTTCAGCGTTATTGGTGCGAAGAGCTCTGAGAATAATGTGGCACGCGGATACACCTTTCTGAGCAATTGTCTTGCAATGGTCGGAAAAAGTGAGCGATTTTTCTAATATGAAACCGAGATCTCTCATGACTAATTTCTGTTCTAGTATAGTATTGCCTATTTTGTATTTATTCTTCGCATTTGCTCTACCTAAATGTAATGAGTTGCATTTATGTGCAGCTAATGGTAGCTGCCACTCTTCAGACCAATTGACTATGGTATCAATTGCGCTTTGTAATGGAATAGTGGTTTCCGTTCTTTTAAACGGGCGGTAAATTTTGATGTCATCTGCATACATTCGTGCAACGACACCATTTTTCTGGACTAGTAAGGGGATTTCAGACGTGTAAATCAAAAATAGCAGTGGACCTAATACCGATCCTTGCGGAACGCCACTTGTAACTGGGAATGATGACGACAGTTTCTCACGTACTCTAACTTGGAAAGTTCTGTTCGCAAGATAACAAGTAATCCAGTCAATAGTTTTATGTGAAAGCCCGATTTTTCCTAGTTTGTGTTTTAGTTTAGGGTGTGATACTCTATCAAAAGCCTTCGCGAAGTCGAAATATATTACATCTACAGGTTCGCCATCACTAATAGACGCTGTCCAATTTTCCAAAGCGTCTAGCATTTGAAGCTCGCGGGAGCGTTTCTTTCGGAATCCGTATTGTTCATCAGGGAATATATCTAGGGTTTCACAATGTTCTATGATCGGCTTACACAGGAGTCTTTCAAAGACTCTGCAGAATAGTGATGTGATTGAAATGGGTCTATAGTTTAGGGGGTCACAGAAAGGAGGGGATTTCTTAACTGGTGTTACAATGGAATGTTTCCATAAAGACGGGACCATGCCTGATTCGTATGAAAGGCGAAAGATAATTTCGAGTGGTTCGGAGATTGGGACAGCTATATTTTTGATATAACCCAAGTCAATGTTCTCTGGAGTTCGACAGCTAGAGCGTTTCCATCTTTCAATTAGTGAACATATCTCATGCCTTAAAAAAGAAGGTTCATTGTAACTACCTAAGTTGGGTAGGGTACCTGTATTAGGTAAAGTTCCATTATCAGTGGTGAATACACTCGCAAAGGTTTCAGCGAGTAGATTTGCTTTTCCATGGTCGTCCATCACTAAAGTTCCATCATTCTTTTTGAGGCCTTCAACTCCCTTAGGTTTGTTGGTGCACCGCCTTTTTTTTGCACTGTAGATCTTCTAATTATCGATTGCACTAATTAGTAAACTCTTAATTACTCTAATTATTGATTATTCTAATTAACTCTCACCGACAGACCGTAGTCCGAGTGCCTGCTGGGTGGGCGGACAGAGGGGATTGCGGAGGAAGGAGTCCTTCAGCTCGCGCAGATCTCCGTACGCCTCGTCCACAGTCATCGTCGGCGCCATCTGCAAATTGCGTCATTACTAGGCAATCAGTCAATACAGGATTCATCACTAAGCAATGGTATTCAATCAAGAAAAAGAGGACGCACGCGCAAACGGGACTGCTGCGTTCTATTGAAGACAAAAAAAACGCTATTTTTGAGGCCAACGCTAATTGTTCGGCGTTTTGGCGCCGTTAAAAAATTCAAATGTAAATTTTTGCATCGAAGACGTGCATCATCACTATGTAATCTAATCGTGCGAAAACATCAACTAACCGTGGACAGCGCTCCCTCCGTCAGCGGGTTCTGGTTGGTGGCCGGGTTGAGCCAGTTGACGTTCGACGCTGAAATGGGGTCGGGTTATTACAAATTCACAAACACTCATCCAAAATAATAAAACGTTCCGTTGATAATCAGTGCTGAACAACAGATACGGCTGTGAGAGAGCATGAGAAAGCGAGAGACGCGCCGAGGTATAGAAAGAGAGTACACCACCAGTAGTCCATATCATGAACGTATTATTTTAAAATTGTAATAATGGGGTCGGGACATGGCACCCGATATTTCCCCCGTATGGAAAACATGGTTCCGAAAGCACATTTTGACTCCAAAATGCTACAGTAATTTTACACAATATTATAATTTTATTAAAATACAACTAAAATGCTAACCTCCTGGCAGCAGCTCCGACAGTCCCAGTTCGTGCGACCCGGCCGACGAGTTGGATCTGCGACCGCGTCGCTCCGCTTCCCACTCCTCCTGCGCCTGCAGCACACATTTCAATTATTACCTAGTGATGACGCAACAACCACCAACCTGCTCGACGATGCTCCGTCCGCCGTGGTACTTGCCGCACTTGCAGCTGCAGCTGCAGCGGTCGGGCAGCGGCGGCACCGAAGGCTGCAGCAGCGGCTGTTGCTGCAGTAGGGTCGAGGCGACTGCGGCCATGGCCGAAGGCGGGGGAGGGGCTGCAGCCAGCTGCTGCAGCTGCAGTTGCTGCGAGGCTGCGGCCGCCGACGCGTCCATGATGAGCGCCGCCTGGTTGAAGGCGTCGGCCGCGTTCAGCATCGGCTGCGCCGGCAGCGCTAGGGCTGCTGCAACGGTCGCATCGACGAAGGGCGTCGATGGGCCGACGGCCAACGACGCGATCTGCTGTGCGACAACTGCAGCAGCAGCCATCTGCTGCTGTTGCTGCTGATGGTGGTGGGCTGCAGCCGCCTGGTAGACGGCGGCTGCGTCGGTCGCAGCGGTCGGATGGTAGGGTGCTGCAGCTACGGCTGCAGCAGCCGCAGCCTGCTGCTGCTGAATCTGCTCCAGGGCGATGGCCTGCGCGACCATCTCCGTGTTGGTCTGCTGCGGCTGCACGACGGCGGCTGCGACAAGTGCGGCAGGGAAGGCCTGCTGCATCGGCTGATGCTGCTGCTGCTGCACTGCTGCAGCAACTGCAGCCGACTGCTGCGCGAGTGCGTCGAGCAGCTGGGTCGTGGTTGCTGCAGTGGTCGCGAGCGAGAGCGGCACAGTCGGCAGCTCGGGCCTGCAATGTCATCATCATCACTAGGTCATAGGTATAAATCTCAGCACACTCTTGCACACTTTCCACGCATCTTATCTAGATTTCGCCTCCGATTGATCTCTTAGCCTCTCTTTATCTCCCTAGCTCCCATTTGGTGCATGTCAGGTGGAGGGTACCCTCCCTTTCCCTCGTGTCCCCTATCTGCTCCCCTTTCATGCTCTATAGAGAAGCCGGGACGGGGTGCGAGAGAGTGTGTGAAAGAGAGAGAGCTGTTGGTGCGGATCTTTCCCTCCTCTCTCTCCCTTCCCTTCGTTGTGTAGCCATGACTAACCCGCCTGCCACAGCCTAGCAATGCATTCTCGCTCTCTTTTTCCGTCCTCTCTCTCTCTCTCTGTCTCTCTCTCTCTCTCTCTCTTTCTCTCTCTCTCTGTCTCTCTCTCTCTCTCTCTTTCAATTCGTCAGAAAATGGTGTCCTATCGGAGGGGAAACGGACACTCTTGCACTCGTTGAAACCAGAGTATGTATGCCGCGAACAATAGAGCAACGAAACAGAAATATCTGTCAGGGAAATCGTCGACACTTGGTTTTCCCATCTCCTGCTCTCAAATCTATTTCGGGTATTTTCTTTCACAACCACTCTATTCAAAAATAATAAAACGTTCCGCTCCTACACAACATGAACGAATAATTTTAAAATAGTAATACGGCAACTCACTGCATCATGTGCTGTTGCGGCTGCATCGGCTGCTGCATTTGCACTTGCTGCAGGGGCTGCAGGGGCTGCTGCGGCGGACTCGTGTCAAAGTCGAAGGATGCGGCAGCTGCAGCCGCGTCGGTCGCGGCCGCGCCGCGTCCGCTTCCGCTGCTCACGCTCGTGGTGCGGTGGTGGCCGTGATGGGAGGACGGTCCGTCGTCCTTCTTCTTCGCCTCCTCCTTTCGCCGCTCCCTTAAACAGCATCATCTCATTTTTGACAATTTCGCGGAAATCATTACAAATTGCACGGTTATTAAAATATATATATATATATGTATACAATCGTGTGCTATTAAGCTGCTTTGCATCGGCACACATCAAACCACCAAACCTCTAGGCAGGGATCCGAAGCGAGCGTACTTCTCGCTCCTAACACCTTTCTGGAGTCTTGTAATCAATACACTTTCCGATGTCATACCTGTTCTCCTCTACTCTCGCCTTCTTCTCCAGTCGAGCCTCGTCCGTCATTATCCACTCCCGCTTCATGCCGACCTAAAATTATGCAAAATTATACTGATAAACTAATTATTGACTGTTAAATTGCAAAAGGAAGTGTCCCAGAGTACACAGGAGTCCACTGCCCAAGATGGGCCCGAACTACGGAGAAATCCCTGGATTCGTTCTTGCATCACAGAAAACCGACTGGACCGCAACGGCACCCGGCCGGTGTGTAAATGACGCGACAAGAGAGCAAGGCGAGCGAGGAGCGGGAGTCGAACCAGCGACCTCTCGATCGCTAGCCCAACGCGCTACCCACTCGGCCACGACAGAGTCGAGGAGGGTGCACTATCGTGCATACAACTCCCCGTCTCCTCGCGATCGTGGCGTTTATTGGAACATTTTTGGTTGGTGATATTGCGAATTTTGGGTGCGATTTCGCACATTTTACAAAATTTTGATGACGTAATTTCGCACCTGGAAGCACTTGTGCAGTCGGCATCGCTGGCAGAATCGGCGCGAAACGACGTTGATCTCGCACGACTCATTGAAAGG
Organism: Pristionchus fissidentatus; assembly: GCA_036245785.1. Taxonomy (NCBI): domain Eukaryota; kingdom Metazoa; phylum Nematoda; class Chromadorea; order Rhabditida; family Neodiplogasteridae; genus Pristionchus; species Pristionchus fissidentatus. The sequence continues at coordinate 15,641 of BTSY01000301.1, forward strand.
ACAGCGAATCTCCTTTTCCTGTAATTAATTAAAATACATATTAATTAAGTTAATTACTCTTCATTTTCTCGAGGAAAACGAGGGAAAAGTGTAGTATCTAGAGTCTCATCTTCTTATAACGACAAACTAGGCTAATGAGGGTAACTAGGGTGATCCATAATGGTCTCGACAGGAATAAGCCAGCATCATTGTATTGTATTGTACTGAATAAGCCGAGCAAGAACTTCCTGGTCCAAGGGCGTGCGATTTTGTGTAGCACAAATGGTCTCGCTCCGAACTAGCAAATCAATATCTATCGTATACCTTATAAAGAAATAACTACAGTACCTTGTTAGCGTTCCGCCTGAAGAAGGCCTTGCAGCTCTCGCAGGTGATCACGTTGAAGTTGTAGCTGTAAGCCTTGTCGCCACACACGCGACAGATCTGCAACATTTTTTTTAATTGTTTTCATTTTCGCGCCGAGATTGCGAATCCGTACTCCGGGATTTCAACGCACGATGCGCGCGCGATTTCCACTACTAGTTTCGCGTCATGCAAAACGAGTAGCGGAAATGTCGCGCGCGTCGTCGGAAATCGCGTGTCTGTTGAAGGTCTTGAACGGAAATTACGGTATTCCTATAGGGCCTGAATGAGGCCCGCGCGCGAGATGGTGGAAATCTCGCGCGCGTCATGTAACACACAACGACCAGATTTCCGAGATTTATTGATTTATTGATTATTACGCCCAACCTTATTAGCAGTTCTCTCCTTGCTCTCTTTCGCCGACCCGGAGGCGCTGCGCTTACGGGACGCGCCGCCACCATCCTCGTCCGAGCCTGAAATTAGTTTCCGTTCAGACACTTTCCGGTTTCCGGTTCACTTCCGGTCGCCTTTCCGGTTCGCTAACCGCGTCTACTCTGGAACTCTAGTAATTTCTCTCAAAACGGCTCTCTATTCATATCTCACTCTAATCAACTATGCAAGTCAAACAAAGAATGCAATATCAGTTGTCATCTTTGCAGTTTTCGTGCTTTTCCGTATCCGCACCACCAAACTGTTGCGTCATCATAACGCAATTACCGCATAAACATTTTTACACCTCAACGGCGCCACATAAAATCATGCGCCTGCATCGTATCGCCCATCTTTCGACCGCATTTCAAACCCAAGTTGCGTGCAACATATTCGGCTACGAAACTGCACAACATTTCGCCGCTCCCAAACATCTCCAGAGAAACACAACGTGTAAATGTGTTTACTATGACGTATCAGATGTATCCAATACTAGCGTGCAAAAGTGATAGCGTTCCTCTCGATTGCGCACGCTCTCTCACTCCAAACCCCTTTCCGGAGCGTTGGCGGGCCTGTGGAATAGCGTGCCTCGCGGAAGAGACACAACATGTAGACACAACATGTACTATGACGTATCTAGACATCACATTTCCTCTCGAAATTGCTTCCTTAGCGACCGCTGTGTTATGCTATCCAAGACACAAAAAATTAACAAGGAACAAATCGGCTTCTGACCAATTTCCCATGGCGTGCTTACGTAGGCGACTTTTGCCTCCCATTTTCAGAGAGTGCAAATCGCCTGGCAACGTGCCAACATTACTTGGCAACGTGCCAACATCGTTTCGGCGTCATTTTGGTGCTGATCTTTACCCCTTTGATTGCACGAACTTTTCATCTTTCCACTCTACTCTCGTTCCTCCTACTAATCTCCATGTGATCTCTGTCTAGTATTTCTACTAGTGATCTCTGATAACAATCCGCCCCACTCCATTCCAAACCTCCATAAAGGGCCCAGAAGTGAGAGAGCAGGCAAAATCGAGAGACATGAGCCAACTTTCAAACACTCGTTTGTCTCGCTTCTCTAAAAACTCTCTTCATTCCCCACACTCTCTCGAAATACGTAACGAAACACTGCCATCACACAGAGAAAACTCGTGAGAAGCCGGGGAGAGAGAGAGCGAGAGAGAGAGAGAAGCGAAATGTCGTTTCCCTACGCCCTCTAATATCCCTCGGCGGAAGTAGCTTGACTACGTCGCACAAAGTCGCACAATTTCCCCATGTTGCAGATTAAAAGCTTACGGGACCGAAAACCACTCTCAGAAAGTTGCGCGCATTCAAACCCGCGCGCATTTTAAGTTGCGTGCATTCAAACAGCGCATGACAACTAGATTACGGTAGAACTGATTTTTCGATCTCAGCACTCTTTGAGAGTCACTGTCCCAGTGCGCAAAGTGCTCAGCGCGCACCAAGAGATGGAGAGAGGGAGATAGGAGGGGTAGAGAGAGGTTGAGAGATGGGGGAAAGAGAGAGAGAAAAGTTCCGGGATCGCGCGTCCCTCTTACGCACTCTGGGCGGAGAGTCAACAGCCCGGCCGACCTTCCCCGGAAAGGGGTTTGGAGACCCTCTCACTTTCACACACTCTCACGCCGTAAACCCCTTTCGGAAGGGGGGGGCTAATGGAAGCGACGAGAAGTGTGCAAGAATCATGGTCTCAACATCTGCTCCGAGAGAGAACCTCGTGACACACTACCAGAAGGATATCAGATTGCGTAGTGATAACGTCACGCCAGGTACTACATATTACCTAGTGACGACGCAATGCGCGACCGTTGAGAGAGGCAACTGCTGGTCAAACATCCTGTGGCCTTTGGTCTCTACACTTCCCACACTCTCTCGCCGCTCAGACAGTGCTAGAGAGCGTGCGGAACGAGGAGAGTCTGTCCCTGCTCTTCACATTTATCGGAGCCACTTAGTAGTGCGACTATCGATTCCCCCCCCCCCCCCCGCCCTCCCGAACAGGTTTCCCCGCGTTCTCTCTCTCTCTCTCCAAATCGATTCACTTTATCACACAGTGACTATCAAAGATGGGGGAAAATGGTGCGGTTTCGCCGCCTCTATGAATAGCCCCGCTATTCATATCAAAAGTCGGTATTATCGCTATCGCTTGGCCTATTTTTTTTGCGCTGACGAGAAAAGTGCGCGGCGTCGGCGGAGAAAGCGCGCGCGCGTCGAGTGGTGGCACGCGGGCATAACAACAGCGAATCTTTAAAGATAGCCAAGCGAGCACACATATTTTCTCCTTCTTCTCCTTCCCCTCTTTGTGGCTCTTGCCTTGTCATCTTTTCTATATAGAGAGGTCTCTCTCTCTCTCTCTCTCTCTCTCTATAGCAGGCGCATGTAATAATAGGAAGGAGAAGATATAGATGGACAGGGAGAGAGACAAACAAGGAGGAAAAGATCAAGAGGAGACTGAAGACTAAATATCAAAGATCAAAGATCATACCGGGTGACGATCCGATCGGGCTGTTGGGCGTGAGGTCGGAGGGCGGCGACTGCGGCTCGGGACCTGCGAAGAAACCTTAGGGTCTTAAGATCGTAAGGTCTTAAGGTCGTAAGGCCACAAGTTCTTAGAGCTATATATTCTCAGGGTAAGTCAAGTCCTAAGGTGTTAAGGTCTTAGGGTCTTAAGGTTTAATGTTTTTAGGATCTTAAGCTCACCTCCGGGTACGTGCACGCCCCCGGGGTACAGGACGTCGGCTAGGGTCGTGCTCATCGGGCGCTGATTCGTGCGGACCTGACAATATTTATTTATATATTTAAATAATAATTAAATACAAATAAAAAACCCGAACTTCTCACAAGATGAAGTAAATTGTGCAGACTTTTTTTCTGCGAAAAAAATTATGGTTAATTTAGAGAATTAGATTGTAAGCCTACAGAAAGGAGTCGGGAGTGAGAGCGTCTCTCGATTTCACATGCTCTCTCGCCGCCGACCCCTTTCTGGAGACGGCACTCACCTCCTCCGTCAAAGGGTGTGCTCGTGTCTAGAGGACAGGAAACGAGACGCGGAAGGAGCGTCGTGGCTGCCTTAATTATCGATTTTAATTAATTAATGAATTAATTTATTATACAAAATATAACAAAAACAGAAGGCGCGAGTGCGTGATAAATTGCGCAATTTGATGAAAAAGGAAGGAAGGAAAAGTGGGGGGAGAGAAAGAGAGTGAAATGTCAGCTTACTACATCAGGTACAAGAACCGAGGAAACCCTATCACTCGGCACCCCAACTTTTCTCCAGAAAGGTGCCACGATTGAGAGAGCAACTCTCTCACTTTCACAAGCTCTCTCGCTCCTGACCCCTTTCTGGAGGTGTGAGGAATGATGTGAAATAGGGAGGGAGAGAGCAAAAAGGGCGATTGCCAGCTTACTAGATAGATCAGGTACAATGAGCAACGGAACACGGATAATGTGGGAAATGGGGGGGGGAAGAAATCAGAAATCTAATGACATGAACAAAAAACAGAGCGCTGGGCAAGATAAATGCAAAAGAAGAGTGAAAGAGTGGAAACTGGGGGTGGGAAGATCATGCAAATTGAATTAATATCAGACGAGTTAATGCAAATGACGCGAAAGTCCAACAAAACACGTGGCGCACACATGCGCGCGCGGCGAGAGAGAGAGAGAGAGAGAGAGAGAGAGAGATCACAGAGTTCAATTCGATACAGGGAGACAACGGGTGGCAGTGGAAACTTGATTCGACATTGATTCGATACCGCGCCGAATTTCGCACCTTCTTACACAACAATTTTGAAGAAACAGGCAAAAAACTTTTTAAACTAGGAAAAAACACGAAAAAAGTGGATGAGTTTCATAAGGAAAAGCAGCTAAGCGCACGCATATTTAGTCGATAAGAGACCAGGCGCAATTATATGAGGGAAGAGAGGGCGAGAAGGAGGGGGGAGGGTCCATTAGCACCCGAATGCCAGTACCCGGGGAGGACCACGGGTCCACGACGGGGTCAGAGCGCACCAGGGGGAGGAGCGTGTGTGTGTAAAGAGTGGAGAAGTGGGGAGAAGGAGGGGGGGGGGTACCCCCCCCCCCCTCCTTCCCTCCTCTCCTCAAAGGTCGAAACGACTACGTGTCTCTCGCTGTCTCGCTGTCTCTCTCTCTCTCTCTCTCTCTCTCTCTCTCTCTCTCTCTCTGACTGAAGGGGTCTTTGGCCCCGTCAGAGGGAGAGAGGGGGGAGTCCCCCTCCCCTCCTTGTCCCTCTTCTAGTGGA
>BTSY01000302.1:0-20685 GCA_036245785.1 Pristionchus fissidentatus
TAGTCTTTCTGCGCTCTCTCTGATTCACGTGCTCTCTCGTCGCTGTCTAGCTCGCGTAAAACAACTCGCAAAATTTCGCGACCTTCTAAAAGGTGCGGCTAATTCCCTAGTTTATATTTTAGGTTAATTTCTTCTGCATTAATACTTCCTTATGCTGCTCTAATGATCTAACGCAAATTATAAAGAAAATACCCTTTAAATTGCAAGAAAAGATGCGTGAAAAGATCGCGAACTTCTGACGGATTATATGAGTCGATGGTTAAATAGCCGCTAGTAATCAGTCTGCCCTAATAGTGGGGTGAAGGAAGCATCAAGCTACCGATGCACCCCTACTGGTGTGGGAGCTCGGCCCACCGACCATATGCTATCCCTCGAGGGGAACCTGGAATCCAGTACTGTGGTCAACTATAGACTTTGGCTACCCTAGACCTAGGATATCCTAGCCCAAGGCTACTCTAGACCAAGGCTACCTAGACCTAGGCAACCCTAGACCTAGGCAACTCTAGATTTAGGCTACCCTAGACCTAGGCTACCCTTGGCCTAGGCTACCCTAGATTTAGACTGATATATGTCTAGACTAGGCCGGAATTACTCTGCAAAGCAGCACGGATACTATAATTGCACCGATAACACTACAAAATGTTCAAGAGGGCAGCACTTAGCCACCTACATCCACACACAAAGCCAGAGAGAAACTAGACCGGACTCGCGTCGAAATGGCATTATCGCTGAGGTGTAGAAAGTGAAGTTGCTTACTTCTCTCGCTTCTTCGCTAAGTGCCGTGTTCTTGGTGGAGGTGAGATGAAGGCCGGGTGGTATGTTATTAGAAGAAAGCATGATGCGAACAGAAAGGAAGACGAGGCTCAACATGCATATTTTACGATAAATTTATCTAGCTAGGCATTTGTAATTATATATTAATTTTCATATAAGAAACTTGTATTCGAATTAAGTGTTTCTCTACTGTGCAGCCACCGGGATTTACCGTAGCATCACTCAACGCGTCGCTTTTTTCACGGATATTGTAGATAATTTTTTTTAAATCTTTTCTTTTTACACGCGTGATTCACTTCATATTTATATTTGTTTTTACAAATACTGTAATTTTGCATTCAGATGAAGCTAAACTCTCTTCCATTCGATATAATTTCAATGATTTCCTCTTATTTGACAGGAGATCGCCTTCGAAATCTAAGAAATACCAGCAGGGGATTCAAGCAATGGATTAAACCGACCATCGACTCGCTTCCCGACAAGGTAATTTGCACTCTAGTAGAGTTTTAAATTCGGATAAATGTTAGGACCTCCATTTCGCACATCTCACCAATCGAATGGTGAAAAAACTTGAGCAGTGAACAGATCTGATCTAATTATTTACCCGAAATTCATAATCTACAATCAAGATATTTTGCTCCGATTGTTCCTGATCTTCCTGTTGACACTCAGCCGAGCGCGACCGAGAACAATCGGAACATGTCCAAGAACAAGAGGAGCATGATAAAATATAAGTCGACAGTTTTGACCGGGCGCCAAACCCGTACCCTTTGCCGGTCTTTTTTTGCTTCCATTGTTAGCCAACTTTTTGGAATGGTTTCCAATATTAGCCGAACTTTTTCGTATGTTTTTCCATTATTACAGAGGCCCGCTAATGAAATTTCGCTTTCAACTATTGCTAATAATGGAAAAATTTTCCCACTATTAGAAAAAGCTTCCGTATATTGTGTACATGTGAATAGCAGTTTGCATACATTGATTTTATTCGTTCACTTGCTTCTGTATGGGCGTACATCGATAAACAATGCATTGACACGAATTGCGAGACGCTATTGTGCCGCAGCAGCACAGTGCACTACATAGAGTTGGAAAGGGTGGGGGGATGTTGCTACTTGGAGAGAACTAGTAGAGACGCAAGGGTGGTGCTGAAGGGTGCCTTCGGGTATTCTACAAAACAGAGATGATATTCAAAGAGAACGAGGGGATCTTACCTATTGTAGACAATTACATGTATTGATAACACAGATCAGGGGTAAAGTAATCAATGATAAGGGGAGGGGTGGAAAAGCTTAGAGACTTCCTTCCATACTCTGAGAAGTACGAGACAGAAACGCTTGACATCGATATACCCATCGGGGGCCTTGTGTGCTGGATCATTTCTCGGAAGGTTGTCGACGATTCGCGTCTTGCCGTCGATCTGAAAAGTAGTTAAATGAAATTAAGAATTATAATTTGAGTAGAATTAATCTAATTTTAACGTAGTACATCTCCGGTGTGCTCAGGCTGTGTGTAAAGTTAGTTGCAGCCCGATCTGAGACCAAGCCTTACACCTCCACTTGGCTCCGATTTCGCATTTCGCCCCTTTTCCGTCCAAATCTATAAGGAGGTTAAACCTTCAAAAGTGCGCAAAACGAGCAGGGCTTTCGCGGGGGTGCACCAGGGCGTGCTGGTTGGTTGATCTAAGCAAGCATCGGCCTCAATTGGGGTCCCGGACTCTGCCCCTAAACTGACAGAATCGCAGATTTGTCGCCAACTTTTCCCAACTCCCAGAGCCCCGGAAACCTGCAAAATGCAGCAAAACGAACGGGAGTTTCTCTAGGGTGCACCAGGGATGCTAGGTGAGTGTGCTGAGAAAGTATTAGCCCGAAAGGGGGTGATGACTTACACGGCGAAAAAGCTCGGATCTTAGAATCGACTATTTTCCCAGCCATCTCCGCCCAAATTCCAGAGTCCGGAAAACCTTCAAAAGTGCGCAAAAACGAGCAGGGCTTTCGCGGGGGTGCACCAGGGCGTGCTGGTTGGTTGATCTAAGCAAGCATCGGCCTCACATGGGGTCCCGGACTCTGCCCCTAAACTGACAGAATCGCAGATTTGTCGCCAACTTTTCCCAACTCCCAGAGCCCCGGAAACCTGCAAAATGCAGCAAAACGAACGGGAGTTTCGCTAGGGTGCACCAGGGATGCTAGGTGAGTGTGCTTAGAAAGTATTAGCCCGAAAGGGGTGATAACTTACATGGCGAAAAAGCTCGGATCTTAGAATCGACTATTTTCCCAGCCATCTCCGCCCAAATTCCAGAGTCCGGAAAACCTTCAAAAGTGCGCAAAACGAGAAGGGCTTTCGCGGGGGTGCACCAGGGCGTGCTGGTTGGTTGATCTAAGCAAGCATCGGCCTCACATGGGGTCCCGGACTCTGCCCCTAAACTGACAGAATCGCAGATTTGTCGCCAACTTTTCCCAACTCCCAGAGCCCCGGAAACCTGCAAAATGCAGCAAAACGAACGGGAGTTTCTCTAGGGTGCACCAGGGATGCTAGGTGAGTGTGCTGAGAAAGTATTAGCCCGAAAGGGGGTGATGACTTACACGGCGAAAAAGCTCGGATCTTAGAATCGACTATTTTCCCAGCCATCTCCGCCCAAATTCCAGAGTCCGGAAAACCTTCAAAAGTGCGCAAAAACGAGCAGGGCTTTCGCGGGGGTGCACCAGGGCGTGCTGGTTGGTTGATCTAAGCAAGCATCGGCCCCACTTGGGGTCCCGGACTCTGGCTGAAAAGTGCCAGAATCGCAGTTTCCTCGCCGTTTTTTTCCTAACTTCCAGAGCCCAGAAAACCTTGAAAATGCAGCAAAACAAGCAGGGCTTTGACTAGGGTGCACCAGGGGTGCTAGTTGAGTGATCTGAGAAAGTATTAGTCCAATCGGGGGTGATGACCTACACGGCCAAAATCTCAGATCTCAGAATCTACACTTTTCCCACCACTTCCACCCAACATCCAGAGTTCCAGAAATCTTCCAAAATGCGCAAAATGGCCAGGGCTTTAACTGGGGTGCATAAGGTTTGGCTAGTTGAGTGATCTAATCAAGCATCAGCCCCATCTGAGATCACTAATTTCGTTTCACAAATGGCCGGATCTCAGTTTCATCGCATTTTCCCCAACATACAGAGGTTAAGAAATCTTCAAGATCGCTCAGAACGGACAGGGCTTTCGCTAGGACGCACCAGGAGTGATAATTGGATGATAACATAGGAGCAACATACCACTGACACGCCGCTTGGAGGTTGGAGGGTGAATTTTCTCGACGTTTGATTGGGCCGCGAAAGCTGGCAAAATCACCTGTTATCACTCGGATGAAATCGGTTAACACTTAGTAATTACCCACAAACAAGCCTTCATACAACTAAGGCCTATTAAAAAATGATGTTGTAAAGCTAATCAAAACCAACTTATTTATTCATAATACAACTTTAAGTAATAAAGATTCAGTACGGGAAAAACATACTTTCGAAACGCTGTTTCGAGCTGCTTGCCTGCTTGCGTCAGGACCGTTGCTGTACAACTGCCGGGCAACGAGCGGAGGCACCGATGACGGGCGGAGCTGAAGGTATTATAACGAGGTCACAAAAGTTCCAAGTAATTATCAACTAAATGAAGCAAAAACTCAATAGCGAACCACGAACTATTAGTTGAAAATTCCGCTGCAACTTGTGGGTAAAATTTAAAACAAAAAATAAACCCACACGCTTGATACATCTCCCGAGACGCCTTCCTTCGCGAAAACGCGCCATCTTCGCTTATCTTTGTGCACACGATCATCAGCATGCGACTGGCAGGTAACTAACAAAGAATAAATAAGAAAATAATAAGAAAACAAGTATTAAAAGCAAAAAAAGCGAAAGGGACGGGGTAAACAAGAAAAACAGGAATAACAGAACTCTTCGCTGCTTAGCTTGGCTGAGTATCAGCGCACAGTGTGCTATAGAGTGCGCGCGCGGGAGAGATGCGCTCTCTCTCCTCTCGCCTTTGCGATCGTTGTTGTTCGCGTTTCTCTTTGCTTTTACAATTATTAATTTACTTATCATTAATTATTTATCATAAATTACTGCTCAGATCAGGAGAGAGCAAACGCACAGCGTCTCGTTGATTATGGCTGCCGCAATACACCGGAAAAGTGAGTTTGTTATTTTTTTGTTTATTATTGATTTCTTTTGTTGCTCTTTACTCTTTATACAATGTGGCAACTCAATAAAATATTTGCTAAAACAGGATGGCGTCTCTGACTGACAATTGTGGCTGGCCGAGGACAGAACTGATCCGGAGCCTGGTTCGCCGACTTCAGCGCAATCAGTGAGTGTTCTGTATCATTTTATTATACAATTATTGTTTGCAATCATTTATTCAACTGCTACCATTTTCATTAGCGCGCGATATACGATCTCGGCGTAAATGAACGTTCGCTTTAGAGGGTCAAAACAAACTCGGGGTAAACAAACGTTTGTTTAGCCAGACAATTGCAAACGTTTGCCATAAACGAACTACTACTTTTATCCTTTCTCGGGGCAGTCGCTTAGAAACGTGAGATTTTAGTGGTTGCTCAAATAAATAGTGTTGTAGCGTCACATCAAATATCCATTTGACCTACCCTAATCGTGCCAATGTCCGCGACCGACCGTACACAACTTACAGTAATCCGGATACGCTAATTCGAATGTATTTGAATATGATTACAATATCGATTGCTATTACAAGTGTAGTACAAGTTGTATAAGTTAAACTATAGTAGGTATGATTGTTGCGCTCTCTTAGCGTCAGACAGGCATTCCCCTCCTGGGGGGGAGCTCTTTACGTCATACCCTCCTGGGGGAGAATAATTGAATTGAAATTGTAATCTGTAATTGTAACCTCGAGTACCTGGGGAATACTGAATCCCACGGATAGTACTCCCGGCTACAACAGGCCTACAACCATAGCATTGCACGGTCGACTAATTGCGAAGTGACTACCAACTTTTTTTGGTAGTCACTTCGCAACCATGACCCGGGTTCATGGTGAAAATCGATATTTTCGATTATCGATTGATCAACCCAACCTATGGTGGGATGGTACCGTATGGTCTACAGTAACTCAAAATCGATAATCCGGGTTACTGTACCTTTCGCTGCGGGACCATCATTTTACAAAGTTTCACCAAATGAGCCGGTATTGCTTGTATGAGTTGGCATTCGGTACGAAATTGCTCGAAAGGTATACTGTAGCTTGGGCACCGTACCCATGCCGCATCTACGGTAGCTTTCGCTGCGGGACCACCATTTTACAAAGTTGCGCCAAACGAGTCGCGATTGCTTGTATGAGTTGGTATTCGGTACGAAATTGCTCGAAAGGTATACTGTAGTTCGGGCACCGTACCCATGGCTGCGCTACGGTAGCTTTCGCTTTAGGACCATCATTTTACGAAGTTGCTCAAATCGAGTCGCGATTGCTTGTATGAGTTGGTATTCGGTACGACATTGCTCGAAAGATATACGGCACATCGCCTACTGTACCGCGGGTTACGGTAGCTTTCGCTGTAAGACCACCTTTTTACAAAGTTGTTCAAATCGAGTCGCGATTGCTTGTATGAGTTGGTATCCGGTAAGAAATTGCTCGAACGGTATACTGTTTTCCGGCTACCGTACCCATGGACGCGCTACGGTAACTTTCGCTGCGAGATCACCATTTTACGAAGTTGCTCAAATCGAGTCGCCGTTGCTTGTATGAGTTAGTATTCGGTACGACACGGTACAGACGGAGAATACTCGTTTGATGCAACTTCGCCAAATGTTCCTCGTCAACCAACTTACAATGCCAATTCAATTACAGAAATTCGGGTTACCTTACCCGGATTACACTAAGTTGTGTACGGTAGGTCGCGGACATTGACATGATTACGGTACGTCTTATGTATATTTGATGTAACGCTCCAAACACGTATTGGAGCCACCACCAAAATCTCACGTTTCTAAGCGACTGCCCCGAGAAAGGATAAATGAACCAGTTCTTTTATGGCAAAAGTTTGCCGTTGTCTGGCTAAATACACTTTTTTTACCCAGAGTTAGTTTTCACCCTCCAAAGCGAACTTTCATTTACACCGAGTTTATTTATCGCGCGCGGTCGCGAATGAACTTCGTTGAAGTTCGAGTTCGTTTGTACGACACTATTGTCCCCGCTTGCGGCTCGACCCATTAGTGGGAGTGGTGGCAGCAAGCTGCCGTAAGGATTTATTTGGAGTAGGTATGAAAGAGGTCAAACCCAAAGAGCTGCAACGAAAACAATCTACCGTAACCCGAAAGTAAGGAATTGAGAAATTAACTCAGGACGTTGTGTCATGACATGTCAGGTGCCTGATGGGAATGCCGCATCTCATGTACAGTAGATCTACCGTATCCGGATTTCGGAAATTGAGCAAATTAAGTCGGGTTTTTTTTGTTGTTGGATGTATAGTACGTACTGAAAGAGAGAACGTTTACCAGAAAGTGCGTAAAATATTTGATTTTTGTAGAAAAATATTAAAGAGTTGTGAGTAGGCCCGCTTTCGAATTAGCATAAACACGAGATAATGTATATTCGCGCCGAAGAAATGTGCTCAATTTCGTAAATCCGAATAACGGTGTGTGGATTACATTGGCTTAGCAAAAGTATCCTGCTCACGTTGGTTACACTGCTGTGTACCACTTTTGATTTGGTGGACCCAACCCAGACCCCTTCAGTGTAATTATTATTTGACTTCATGCTGACGAAATCAATATGCTCGCAATAATAGCATCTCGTATTGTTCAATAGTATTGTTAGCTCGAGCATTGCTCGCCGAGCACTCGGCACTCGCCTAGTCATTTCTGCTCGTTTTGACCGGTCGCTCGCGAGCATAAAGTGAAAAATGGCTCGCGAGGGAGAGGTACTCGCGAGCAGATGCTCGCGAGTAGCAGATGCTCGCGAGTGCCTCCATTGTTCTAAACCTTCCCTGAGTGGAAATGGATTGGGGAATTTCGAAGTATAACGTATATTTGTATCATGATGATCACTCTCATCACATGAACACAGAGGCTCAGGGCGTGCTTCTTCTCAGGGACTTAATTTTAGAAATTCGTGTTACGGGGTAGGTGTACGAATTTTTCTCTCGAATACCTGGGAAACGGCATTCGAGAAACGGTCTACTATCTATGTAACATGCGAGCCAATTTGCTCAATTTCATCATTTGGGTTACGGTAGTTTTATTTCCTTGCGGAAGTTAGGTGTCCTAGCCTACGGCTCGATCTATGAATAGGGCTGCAAGATGCCCTAAAGAAATCTTCTGTTGGCAACCCTCTTGTAAAAAATAAAGAATCGCGCACTCAGGACGAAAGTATTAGTGAAAGATGTAAATTCACCGATGATCGCGAGTCAAAATGAGAAATGAACTCACGAGCAACCCTTGTTCGCGAGTATGTTTCACAAAAATACTCGCGAGTGCCGAGCAACTCGCTCTGCGATGTTGTTCATTTCAATTGTTCAACTTCAGTCATCGCCACACTTCGTGCGTCACATGATACACCTTCGATGGGCAATTCGAGCTGCCACACGAGAAGGGAAGAAAAAGGGGACGAGAAGGGAACGTGTCAGGAGAAAGCAAGGTGGATGTTGAAGATAGTGCGTGATTGTTCAACGGCTAGGTAACCAAAGCGTTTCGTAGAGCTCAAATTATCTATTCTTGTTATTCTTGTTGTGTCTAGCGTTTCGCTAACATGCCATGTAAGACTGTAAGACTGTGTAATTATCATGGACATAGATTTTTTGTAACACTATTAGTTTACGATTGCCGATAATCATAATGGTTATCATTTTCCTTTTCACTTATCGACTCGGGCTCATCTTGATGTAGCGCTACATAGCCGTTTTAATTTCAATTTCTTAAGAGAGGAATCGCGAGAAAGTCGAGCATGGCTGGGACGTAGAAATTTATGATTTTCAATTTGGCTGAAAATATGGCCTAAGGTATTTCGAACATCCCTCTATCGAATGGCGCTGTCAGAATTTCGATAAAAAATTTCGCAATCGCGTGAAACACAAACAAACCTGGTGACTCGGCGTAAAAAATTAGAGAGTGGCATGTTTGAAAAATCATAACATGCTTCAAAATGAAGACAGCGACTCGTTCTTGTTGAGTTGGATAGGGAATCACCCCGACTGCAAACTACAACTATTGAGCTCATTCCTGGCTCAAGCCTTGGTGCGGAGCGGTCACTTTTGTAAAAATTTGATTAATTTTTTTTAACTAAAAGGCTATGGGTTTTGTTGCTTTTTTATTATAGTCACTGTGTGTACTATTTAAAACCAAGAAATGGGCCAAATCCGTACCGAACTTTTAAAGACGCCCGCTATTACGTGGAACCGGCCAATGACATCTCATGGCCAAATTGTTGAAATCATTCAAGTTAGTGAAGAAAATAATCGTAAATGAGCTAAAAACAACATTCCTATTAATTTTGAGACGATTCTTGTTCGGTATTTTTTAAGAAAAAAATTTCAAAAAATTTCGACTAAATTTTTTTTTCATCAAAAATGCGGTTCAATTAAACGCTATTGTGTCAAATCTATATCCATATTATAAGTTTTGATAGTTCGACATTAATTTACTCGTATTTCAATGTTTGTTGATCTTTAAATGGGTTATATCTGTCTGCATATTCAGTAATCGAGATCGACATTTTAAATTGGCCCTATTCTGACGCTACTTGGTAATGAGTTTCCTCATAATGCCTCAAACATTTCCCTTTTTGAAAGTGAATTGCTATCTAGTCGTACAAAATAACTACGGCGCTTAGAAAATCGTTCATGTGCAAAATCCCGCACGCTCTGCTTCTCTACCACTCTCTCACCTCCGCGCACTCTCTCGCCTGGTCCGGCGCCCGAGCCGGGCATAATTTTTTTGCCGGTACTTCTCAAAGTACGAACGCTTATTTTTCTGCACAATTTACTTCGTTTCATTTACACCGAGCTATGGCAAAAGATTTATGCCAGGCGAGAGAGTGCGCGGAAGTGAGAGAGTGGTAGAGAAGCAGAGCGTGTGGGACTTAGCTCATGAACGATTTTCTAAGCGCCGTAGTTATTTTGTACGACTAGATAGCAATTCACTTTCAAAAAGGGAAATGTTTGAGGCATTATGAGGAAACTCATTACCAAGTAGCGTCAGAATAGGGCCAATTTAAAATGTCGATCTCGATTACTGAATATGCAGACAGATATAACCCATTTAAAGATCAACAAACATTGAAATACGAGTAAATTAATGTCGAACTATCAAAACTTATAATATGGATATAGATTTGACACAATAGCGTTTAATTGAACCGCATTTTTGATGAAAAAAAAATTTAGTCGAAATTTTTTGAAATTTTTTTCTTAAAAAATACCGAACAAGAATCGTCTCAAAATTAATAGGAATGTTGTTTTTAGCTCATTTACGATTATTTTCTTCACTAACTTGAATGATTTCAACAATTTGGCCATGAGATGTCATTGGCCGGTCCCACATAATGGCGGGCGTCTTTAAAAGTTCTGTACGGATTTGGCCCATTTCTTGGTTTTAAATAGTACACACAGTGACTACAATAAAAAGCAACAAAACCCTTTGCTTTTTTAGTTTTAAGAAAATTAATCAAATTTTTACAAAAGTGACCGCTCCGCACCGGTGCATCAGCCAGGAATGAGTTCAATCGTTGTAGTTTGTAGTCGGGGAGATTCCCTATCTTACCTAAAAAAGAACGAGTCGCTATCATCATTTTGAAGTATGTTATGATTTTTCAAACATGCCACTCTCTAATTTTTTTCGCTGAGTCACCAGGTTTGTTTGTGTTTCACGCGATTGCGAAATTTTTTATCGAAATTCTGAAAACACCATTCGATAGAGGAAGGTTTGAAATACCTTAGGCCATATTTCCGGCCAAATTAAAAATCATAAAATTTCTACGTCCCCGCTATCCCGGATATGCTCGATTTTCTCGCGATTCCTCTCTTAAGCTAACTGACCTCTGAGGGATGCACAATGAGAATCAACAGTGTAAAATGGCTTGCCTATTGTCTATATTGATTCTCATTGCGCGTCCAATACTTTATATATTACTGCAATCGGACATTGTCCAAGGTAATGTGACATGAGGTATCGAAATAAAACCGTTCGCGAGAGGTCGCCAAATATAGGATCAAAACTGTAATTACAGTACGCCCGAACCGATGGGTGAAACGATAAATGATAGGCACTATGATGACCAGCACCTTCGTTAGATTAGTCTGTTTAGTCTGTTTATTATTCATGTTTTTATTTTATATTGGATAATTATCGATTCTTACGCGAATAGTTCGATTTGCTTATCTCTGAACGCCATACTGACTGGTCAAATATTGTTTATCATTTGATTTATACTTTCACATGTTTGTAGAGCATTAGCTTATTTATGTTGCATGTTGTTGTTCTTGCAATTATCGTTCGCTGTTGGTGTTGTTGCTAATGCAGATAAACTAGAAGATCTGCAAACAAAAATTTGCTCAGACCTCATGTTCACATCACATCAATGGGTGGGAAGCCTAAGCTAATAATGGAAAAATTTTCCATTATTAGAAGCCCCTCTAACGATCACAGCAATTCAAATATTAGCTAATAATAGAAATTTTTCAATTATTAGAAAAACCGTTTTTTTCCGGATTCCCAATATTTGAATCACCGGCACCATTACATACAATGGAAAAGGGTACGGGTTTGGCGCCCGGTCAAAACTGTCGACTTATATAGCTGCGCTTACAATGAGAAAACATTTAAAAATTAGAAATCTCAATATACAATTACTAAATCGAATTTTCTAAATCGAAAGAATATCGTCAACTTCAAAAAAATACACTAATCAGGCTGAACAGAATTTAAAATTTAAAATAATGGACTTTCCGAATTTCACTAGTGGTTGCGGAGGTATACATAATTTAAAGTATTATATATTAATTGATTTGAAAAGGTGATACTGTGTTATCTTCATGAGGAATCAGTTAGTTAGAGTGCTGAATTATAGCCATACATGAAGGGTTGGGTCAGACATATTAATTGGTTTAGGTCACATCGGAGATCTTCTCTTATCTCTCTCTTCGTGATCGATTGATCCTCAGACAATGCAGTTCTTCCATCGAGGAATTATGTGGTGTTAGTTTTCGGAAAAAGGAAACGGAAAAAGGCCAAGATTTGAATTCCCGCAATTTCTTATCTCAGTTCTCCGTGGAGCAATCGACTCGAAACTTCGAATATAACATTTTTCGACCCTTTTACACCTATAAACGAAATTTTGAGTCGATTGCTCCACGGAGAACTGACACGGGAATGACCTCAGGACACATATCCCGATCCTTTTGATATTTCCATGGTAGTATGTATGTCTATAGACTACCTCAAAACTATTTTCAAAAGTTGCCAAACCCGCCTTGGAAGCGAGATAAAAATTTTCACGCCTCATAAGAACGAAAGAGCGCCCAGTTGTCAACTGGATCGGTGGCCGAGTGGTCTAAGGCGGCGGGGAGGGGAAGGCGTGAGGACGTGTGTTCGGTTCCGCTCCCCAGATATTTTGTTTTGCTCATTTTTCGCAGCTTGTTCTCTGGAATATAGAGTGAAATCTCATTTGGTAATGGTTTTGTTAACTTTTTATTTACAATTTTACGTTGCGTTCTCTGGACTACTGCTTTTACAAATTGGTGAATAATGAATGAATAGGCTAATTTGAATGCTTCCCCTTCACGTGTTGTCGATCTATTACATGATACGTCATCCCACCAACCGACCAAACTTCCAGCAAGGGGTCAGACGGATACTCTCCATTTTCACACACCCTTTCACTCACTACCACCATTCTAGAGGTTTGAAATTATGTTCTGCCCTGGTCGGAATTTCATTGAATGAAACTGGTCTGCATTATCTTGTCTATTGTGAGGATTTTGACTGTTTTGACCGGGCAAAAAAACTATTCAATGATTCGATTGTCTCATATCATTTGGAGAAAGTACATCGTTCTCGATCTGGTGTATGGGTGTCTTCTTCGTTGTTGGGATTAGAGCTTCGAAAATGAGTGTTTTTACTTTACTTCCCTCATTCGAGTCCTCGTTTTCGTCGAGCGGTTGGTGGGGAGAAAATGAGTACTCGTTTTCGCGAGGCCTCGACACATTTCTTCTGTTTGGTGGTCGAGTCGAGTGGTTGTTCTTGCACCGCCAATTTGTGGAGAAAGCCATTCGTTCCGACATGTTTTTCCAACAGTACTCATTTTCTCCCCACCAACCGCTCGACGAAAACGAGGACTCGAATGAGGGAAGTAAAGTAAAAACACTCATTTTCGAAGCTCTAATCCCAACAACGAAGAAGACACCCATACACCAGATCGAGAACGATGTACTTTCTCCAAATGATATGAGACAATCGAATCATTGAATAGTTTTTTTGCCCGGTCAAAACAGTCAAAATCCTCACAATAGACAAGATAATGCAGACCAGTTTCATTCAATGAAATTCCGACCAGGGCAGAACATAATTTCAAACCTCTAGAATGGGGTAGTGAGTGAAAGGGTGTGTGAAAATGGAGAGTATCCGTCTGACCCCTTGCTGGAAGTTTGGTCGGTTGGTGGGATGACGTATCATGTAATAGATCGACAACACGTGAAGGGGAAGCATTCAAATTAGCCTATTCATTCATTATTCACCAATTTGTAAAAGCAGTAGTCCAGAGAACGCAACGTAAAATTGTAAATAAAAAGTTAACAAAACCATTACCAAATGAGATTTCACTCTATATTCCAGAGAACAAGCTGCGAAAAATGAGCAAAACAAAATATCTGGGGAGCGGAACCGAACACACGTCCTCACGCCTTCCCCTCCCCGCCGCCTTAGACCACTCGGCCACCGATCCAGTTGACAACTGTGCGCTCTTTCGTTCTTATGAGGCGTGAAAATTTTTATCTCGCTTCCAAGGCGGGTTTGGCAACTTTTGAAAATAGTTTTGAGGTAGTCTATAGACATACATACTACCATGGAAATATCAAAAGGATCGGGATATGTGTCCTGAGGTCATTCCCGTGTGAGATAAGAAATTGCGGGAATTCAAATCTCGGACTTTTTCCATTTCCTTTTTCCGAAAACTAACACCACATTAGTTTCTCGTACCAATCTTCGCTCTTCTTCTCAGATCTTCGTCTGCGTCGTTCTCAATGTACGAGTTTTATTGATTTCCCGAAAATTGGAGCACTAATTAAGCCTAAGTCTAAGCCTAGGCTCAAAACAAGTAAGTCTGCCGCATGATGGGGACTGTAACACGGGCTTAATAGTGATTTTTTCCGCGACCCCCAGCTCGAAATCGTAAAGAAAAAAGATTCGTAATTCATTTCAGAATAAAAACGTGCCGCGGCCAATGATTTGGAAAATTTTCATTACGAAAGGTACACAAATTTAAATACATATAGACTGCGAAAATATGAAATACCTAAGAAAAAATACAAATATTGATACAGGTCGCGTACGTCACCTACTTTACTTAGAGTCTAATGACGAGGACGATTTCAAGGTTGGCATTTTAGTTATTTTTTAACAATTAACCATAAACATCGGAACGGGGCGTCCATTCATAATCACAGTGCTCGTGCAAAAAAATCAGAAAAATCAGAAATAATCATAGGCGAGAGAAAAGTTAGAGAGTCCCTCTATCAGTCAGTAGGGTTCTCTTATTGGAACTGATTCCGGTGTTCCAATAAGGGGAACAAAGGAACTCAAACCGCGAGGGTGGTGAGAGAGAATGTAAAATGAGAGGGCAATGGAATTCCAATGGATTTCTATTGGAATTCTCTTCCAATAAGAGAACCCTATCAGTCAGTCGTTCTTTCGTTCCTGACCCCTTTCTGGAGCTCATCATGCACTTTAAGCATTAATATTGAAATTGAATTTATTAAAATTATTTAAATTAATATTTATTAAAATTGAAGGAGAAACTTCGTTTCCGCCGTCGTCTCTTCAAAAGTGCAAAACTTTCGCATATCTTCATCGAAATAGTAAGTTTTATTATTTGTTATCGATTTTTTTCCATTGAAAGTGAGCCAAACAAATCAAAGCTGTGCCAGTTCTTCTATTAAAGAATGCGTCATCAAATTCTCAAAATACTATCATGGTTTATACTCTTTAGTAGGGTTTTAAATTCGGGTAAATAATTACATTAAATTTCTTTATTTCACGCACCACCTACGCCGGTCGGTTGATGGGAGAGTGTGGGAAATCAAGAGATCTAATGCAGCAGCTATTTACCCGAATTTCGACACTTCTGCTGAAGCCCGGAACAGGCCAATATGCGCTCTTGAAATGAGCATTGAAAGTGACATGGTGCATTGTTCAGGAACCATTGTTCTTAGACTCCCTTAAAGCCTTTTAAAGGTTTTTAAAGCTTTTTGATGATATTCTGAGCTTCAACAGTACCCGAATTTCAAACCCTACTTTTAGCGCGAATTCGATTCGTCATCGAGAGTCGTGTTGGAAGCTGTGAAGGATTTGTCTCCCGCTATAATTTACATGCTAATTACGCATAGCGCCCCGGAATGGTCAGTTTAAAAAAAAAATTTTTTTCAAATACTTCAGTTCACCATTCAAATCGAGAACCATTTTCAGCACAGACACGCACTGGTACCTGTTCCAATTCACGGCCCGTTGCGGGCACTCCAGAAACGCACGCCCCCGTTCTCTCCCCCAGACTCCGCCCCTTTACGTCTCGAGTCTCCGCCCCCTTCGTCTCGCGGGCTTTTCTCTCGTTGTTTACATAGTCGAGTGAAAACGTGAAAAATTGCCAGCGCTTGCATGCCAGGCTCCAACTCAGGGCGCGTTTTCAATTGCCTATGTAAACTAGCCGTTTCAAAGACTACCGTAGTTAGTCCGAATCGATGTTGCTCTGGGACACACATACAATTTCTACAGTACTCTTTCTACCTTTCCTATATTTAAAAGTGTTTTTGTATGTTTTGACTGAAGGAAACTGCGATTGATGATGCAATTGAGTTTATGGCTCATCGCACGGTACAAATAAAGAGAATAATAATTACACTGAACAATACAAGGAATAATAAAATAAAAAAGCGTGCACGGGAAAGATGGATTACAAGACCAAAAATCAAAAGATCACATGAAAGAAGATAAAAAACGATACAACATGAAACAAAGTTTTCCTATCACAAAAAATCGATAAGACCTACGACGAGAAGTGTCATACAGTAAGACGATGCAAATATCTCTCTAAGAGACTATTGTCGCTTTGCTTGATCAAACATTTATGTAAATATAGATCTAGACGACATTCACATGAATGACTACGACGAAAGAATATAGGGGCAGCATCGCAGAGCCAAGGTAGCCAGACTCGACGCCGCGCGCGATTCGCGATGCGAGCGTACGCGCCATACGCGCCTTCGCCCGCGCCGCACGAAGAATCGGCGGGACGCTTCTCGTCGACACCCGTAGTCGAGGTGCGCACCGCGCTCGCGACGAGTCGGAACCACGCCAGGCACCTGCACAAAATATTAATATTTCACGTCCTAATCATCGTTGAAAGATTATCCCGCGCTACAGTTCATGCTACAGTAACCTCACCGTACAATACCACAACCAATTACCGTACATCGTCGAACATGGTTTTGTGTCTGGTGTAGTCTCCCTCGGAGCGAGCCAGCGACTCGATTCGAAGGCTTGTACACGGTGAATTCGCGGCCCGCCGGATGGATTTATCTGCAAATAAGAAGATACCGTAACCTAATGAAGAGAAAAAATGAATAATAACTTAGAACGATGCCAAATTTCCATCGATATTCAGTACTCACTCGTTCGGGCAGTCGAAGTTCCTCGAAGTTTACTTGCACGATGTTCCAATCGAGCACGAGCTACAATGCAAAAAAAATTTTATAAAATTTCTGGCGCCAATTCAAATTTAAAATGAGCAACCGTACCGCTTCTCCAGCCACAGCGTGCCCATGCGCATCTTGTAGTTGGAGGGCATCAGGGCGAGAATGTGGCCTCCATTCTGGAGTAAAGACTCGGTTACCTCGAGGATATAAGTAAAAAAGGTAAAAGGTAAAGTGCGTAGGTCTCCTACACGCAAGGCGGTCTCGACCACCCCTATGCCTGAGTAGGCACGGCGTTATGGCGAGTCTATGCAAATTGGGGCAGAAAGTTAGAGAGTGCGAAAATAGCGTGCAAATGGACGATGGTCTCACCACGAATTCACTTTTGGCATTTTGCCCAGAACGCCATAGGTCAAATAGGTTCTCGCTGGCGAAGATAAGCACTTCTGCATGGCGTCCAGACCATGTCGGCAGACGAAATATTTGAATGTTTCATGCATTGTTGACCTCTTTGTTGACAGATTTATCGAAAATATGGCAATATGCACTTCGGCGCGTGATTTTAGGCATTTCTGCACGAAATACCTGCGAGAAACCCATTTGACCTATGCAGAACGCCGTGAGTAGGAGTAGAGCCTCTACAGTAGAGGGGTGACACGCTGCAGAAATGGGGATTACGGTATCAAGACAATTTAGTTACAGTAACCAAAGAACTACAACAACCGGAAATGTACAGTATTCTAATCTTTTAGAACACATCAACCAGAACACGCACAGTAGCCTAAAAGACCAACACAGCCCAACTACCGTAATCCTCCAACCAGCACTACAAAATTACTAATGTCGAATTAATAACACACAGATTAAAAGAGAGTTAGTCCGATTATTTTATTCTTTGAAACTCACAAAGCTTCATGGGCTTCATGTCACAACAATAAATAAACGAAAACTCACAATGCGGGTAGTATCTCCCTGCTTGCCGCTTTACAGTCCGAGTGGATGGACATCCAGTCGAATCCTATAAATAACTGGCATAAAAGCATTGCAACATACTGCACATTCATACTTTCACCATGGGCAAGTGTGTGTCTAAACAACTCCAGTTCCGTTGGACATAGGTCAAATATGTTCTCGCTCGTAATCAATAATAAATACGAATACTAACAATAATCAATAATAAATTAACCAGGAAGCAGATACATTTTAAAAGCGAGTCTGAGAAACTCTATAATTATTGACCAGAAACTCACGGAGCTTCATGAGAGACACTAATCAATAAGTACATGAAAACTCACGGTGTGTCTACCGTACTCCTCTCGTCCTTCGATGGCGCACTGCACACCTCTTCATGGGGCCGATTGAGTCGACTTCTATAAATATTTGAATTAAACATCAGGATACATCAAAACTAGTGTGGCCGAATCAAACTCCAACTCCAATTCATTTACAGCCGCACGCGGCAAATGAACTCAGTCTAAATGATCGTTCACTTTTGAAGGGCGAAGTGCACGCGGGTAAAGTAAATGACAACTTTTCGCTGTAAAATTTAGTGTAAATGTTACAGTGTAAATGAACTAGTTTGTTTATCTCTCACATGATAAACACAATGATGTTTCGCGGTATCATCGATCACCATTAAGCCGTGGGATTAGCCCGAAAACGGGGTGGGAATCGAGAAAACCAAATTCTATATGCGCTACAGTGACCCCATCACCGCCCTCCGCCCCTTCCGCACAATCTACAGTAACTCGGATATAGTAAAGCGAGTTCCTGTTTATTAAACCAACGTTGAATTCTAATCCTAAACTAATACTAAATAAATATAAATAAACTCACGAGGACGATACCGTACTCCTCCTCTTGTCCCCTTCTCTATTTGCTGTCCTGTCGACGCCACCGGAGACAGTGATGCAGGGAACGGTCTGGAAAATAACATCGTTCTAAGCTTATGCATAAAATAGTCAACTTTGATAATTTTACCGCATCAGAAAGTCAAAAGCTTCATGGGCAATTATATATAATAACAAAAGAAAACTCACATTGTGTGTGAATCACTGCTTTCCATCGCATTTTCATAGTCTCTTCCGAGTGGAAGAATGTCGAGGCGAGCCCTATAAATATTTGCAATTACCGCACATGCTCAATCGAAATTAAACGAATTATTTTAGGAAATCTGGTTAGGAAAATAACGTTACTTAATTTTTATGCAATCTTTCTCGTCCATCTCACTTGTGATCTTTCGGAAAGCGTTATTATTCAAGAGGGAAGTTGTTGTGAGCTCCCTAATTCCACAAATATAGACATACAGTGCGGTACACGGTTGGTTTTCATTGACAAAAATTTGAAATTTAATGAGACAAGAAACTGACTTCTTCACTCCAATCTCGTCTCCTCCTCGTCTCTCCTCTACTTCAACTTGACAGAGGGCATCGCTCCTCAAGGGATATTGTCAGAATACAACATGAGGGATATATATACTGGCGCATGTTTCGTGCGCACCAATGAGTAGAAGAACTATTTTTTTGCCAATTTTAACGCGAAAGAACTGGCAAACATTTTCTGCAGCAACTCAGTTCGCGCCCGGGCCAACTTCTTCCCTTTGGATATGGGCGCCATCGCTAGCTGAACATCGTTTTATTAATCAAATAACGTAGAATTACTACTGGCAACACTCGGCAAAAGCTCCATAAAATAGAAGCGCAAGGTAAAGGAACTAGTTCTATACGCGAGAGATAGGAGGAGAGTGATAACCTACGTGTTTCAATTGAGAATATATTCTGAAATTATCAAAGACAAGGGAGAAATACATGTTCCAAGCCAAATTCGGGAGGGGCACGTTACGCCGAAAGGTGATAACTTTTGAGAGCGTCGCCTTAGAATAGTGGCAGACATCAGTAACGGTGTCCAACGAAGAGGACTACAATATTTTTCGACAATAATACAAGGAGATGTCACTATTCTCAAGCAAAGTGAATGAGAAACCAAATCTTTGGTGAAGGACGTTACGCAGAAACGTGATAACTTTTGTTTAAGGAGGATTTGCAACGTCGGAGATACCACAAAATGTTTTTAAACTATGAGTACTACAATATTTTTCGACAATAACAAAAGCAAATTCAATGATTCTCAAGAAAACATGAATTGAAAGACAAAACGTGGAAAAAGGACTTTTCGTGGGACCGTGATAACTTTTGTTTGAGGTGCCTCAGTATGTCGAAAGGTGCTTTAAACGGTTGCCCCGTGAAAGGGCTACTAGATTTTTCGGCAATAAAACAAATTAATATCATGAAAAATCAATAAATAGCTTGAAAACACGAAAATGAGCCGAAAAAGGGCGATCCGTTAAGGAACCTTGTCACACCCCGTTTGAACTCAAAAAGCGCGCGAAAAGCCAAAGCCATGGCCTGCAGTCTGTGATACATGTTCGCTGCTTTTAACGAGCCGTGAATTCTATTTACTATCTAATATCCGATTCCGGTTTATTTTTTATCCGATCAGTTCTAAATTGGTCATAATTCGCAGCGCCTTGGCATTTTGTGGAGTTAGTTAAAAATTAAAATATTTTTCTTCAGCTTGCCGAACCTTCTTGAGCAGGTCAATGGAATCAACGTGATAATTAACAGTGGTGACGGCCTTAAAGATCACCAGTTAATCAATCGTTTCGATTGATTAACTTTCGATTAAAACCAACTCTCTGCAATTTGAGACGAAATGTCAGTCTAATAAGGCCAAATAATAATCTTATCTACTGTAATAAGATTAATCTATAAAGACAGTGCACATATCCCATTTCATGAGCATAATATTTTTAAATTGTGGTATTTACCGGCTCGCCGAAAGATGAATTTGAAATAAAAAATCCGCTTTATAGATACTGCGTACAAAAAAAACTGAGCGAACCCGTAAGTTTATCGTTTACTTTAGAACAAAACATGAAGAAATTTGAAGAAAAAAAATAGTTCGGGATAAAAAAGTGAAAAACAATAAAATAGCAATAAACAGGGGTTGTAAAATTT